>PVKE010027375.1:0-21644 GCA_004027555.1 Craseonycteris thonglongyai | reverse complement strand
ATGTAATAAGTCCAGGTTGCTAACTTACACTTCTGACTGACTGGCTATAGATTAGAGGTTCTAATGACCACTGCCTGGGTTTCAATTAATTTGCTAGAGTGGCTCAAAGAACTCAGAAACAGGTTTATGATAAAGGGATATAACTCAGGAACAGCCAGATGGGAGAGATGCACACAGCCGGGTATGAGGAATGGTGTGGTGTTCCCATACTCTCTGGGCACACCATTCTCCCCGAATGTCCATGTGTTCAGCAACCTGGAAGCTCTCTGCACCCCCATTTTTTGAGAGTTTTATGGAGGCTTCATTACATAGGCCTGATTGGTAAAATTGTTGCTCATTGGTGATCGAACACAACTTCCAGACTCCCTCCCCTCCCAGAGATCAGGGGTGGGGACTGAACTTTCCAACCCTCTAATCACATGATTGGTTCCCCTGGTGACCAGCTCTCTCTTCCCCCAATCTCTAGGGGATTCCAAAAACCATGTGACTAATATAAACTCAGTTGTGGTTGGAAGGGGCTTGTTATGAAGAACAAGACACCCATTTCATCTTTCTGGTTCTGAAGCCAACTCAAATATTGTAGCCAAAGATGCTTCTATTGCTCTTATGGATTAGGAAATCCCAAGGGGGTTGGGGAACTCTGAGTCAGGAATTAATTTTCTTGGGTATCTTCCATGTATACAAGAGTTATATACATGTCATTAAACTTCTGTTCCTTTTTCTCTTTTGTTTCTTTTATTTTATTTCTCCTTTATTATTTTTAACTCTTTAATGTACATGTCCATGTCTCTAGCAAGTTTGCACACACTAGAGTCTTATACAGGTGGCTGATATACAATGGCTATCCGGAAAGTATCCAGCCATGTAACTGTTCTGGTTATATTGACAATGGCCAGATTTTTTTCTGGACAGTCCTCATAATTATTGAACAAAACGTTACCTGCTTGTTCTCAACATGGGCAGCATGACAGATAGTAGATACCTATATATCAATAGTTTTTCTACTACAAAGTAGACATCATGAATAGTACTGAATTTCTAAAATAAATTCACCATTATTTTACTGAAAATTCAAAATGAATATGTGCATTAAGTGGTTAATCTTTTATGACAAGGAGAAGGGTTGGGAATTTCAGCCAAGAACCTACAAGGGTAAAATAAATTTTTTTTCTCCCCTGCACAGTAGCTTAGGATCAGTACAGCTTCTCCCTGCTGCCCTTATTTTAGCCACTTTTCGTGGTTAATTCTGCCACCAGCACTTTCATGGCACATTGTTAAACATCCTTCCAAAGGAAAAAAAAATAGGGGTTTATGACTTGGGTTAAAATGTCACACCCATAATCAAATGTCAGTATTACACATTCAATTCAGCACATGTTTTGGAATCAGACAGATATGAGAATCCAGAGCCAATGGATGTACAGTAGACTCTCAGTTAACCAGCACCCATGGGGATTGGTGGATGCCAGATAAATATAAGTAATTCTCCATTAATAGGAATTAAAGCAAACCGGCAAAATGTCAAGCAACCAGCAAAAATCTTGACCAGTTGCCTGAGAGTGCTGGTTGCTTGAGTTTGGTTAACAGAGAGTCTGCTATAGCTTTGAATCCATGTTCTTCCAGAAATTAACTTAGCCCCCTCCCCTGGTCACCATCAGTATAAAAGCAGTTTTTGGAGGCAACGCGATAACATAAGATGTCAAGTACAGTACCTGGCGGAGAGTAAGTGTTCGATAGATCTATGCAAAGCCATGACTCATGTGATGTGTATGAAACCCATAACAGAGGGTAAGATCTTGAACTCTGGGTTGGCATCCCATCTCTGCCATCTCCTAGCTATGTGACCTTGGCCACGTGACCTTAGCTTCTCCATGCTACAGTTTTTCTACCTAGAAAAATGGGAATTGTGATGGTATCTCCTAGCATTATTATGAAAATTAAGCAAATGATTTTTGTTAAACCATTTAAAGTCCTTCAGCCTTGGAATGGGACGCACACCATTGGCTCCCCTAAACCTCGGACTTAGATGGGACCACACCCTGGGCTTCCCTGGATTTCCAGTTTGAGCATGGCTCATCTTGGGACTTCTCAGCCTCCATAATGCACAAGCCAATCCCTTATAATAAACCTCTTGTTAC
The DNA here is from genome assembly GCA_004027555.1 of Craseonycteris thonglongyai. Classification (NCBI taxonomy): domain Eukaryota; kingdom Metazoa; phylum Chordata; class Mammalia; order Chiroptera; family Craseonycteridae; genus Craseonycteris; species Craseonycteris thonglongyai. The sequence continues at coordinate 19,506 of PVKE010027375.1, read as the reverse complement.
AGCTACACATGCACATTTTACATACATAAACATCCTATTCCTCTGTATCTTTGGAGATCCTTGACTATTACTATTCACAGGATATGGATTAGTAGGTTCAAATCAATTTTATGTGAATCTGAGAATAACTGAATGACGTTTTGAGAAGGAGACTGGAATGATGCAGCCATGTTCAGAGGCCCCGTCAACCTACATAATGTGTGTGTTAGTATCGCTGTAACCTTGATTGTATTCTCACACTCTTTGGAATTTCAGCATCCGGGATTCATCGAAATAGAACGTCGCAGGCATATTGTTTCATGGCCTGCTTCTGTCACCAACAATATCCTGTGAACTTTTCCCTTAGCCTTTTGTCTTTTAGCTCTTTAAGGCGTTCATGTTTTCTTATTGTAAATAAATATTTGCTGAATGACGAGATGGAAGAATTGTATGCACATACTACAGTTTATTGAATCTCTCTACTATTTCTAAATGTTTACTCTTGGCCTGAATCTTCACAGTAATGAAAAATAAAATAGTGATCATTTTTGCAGAGCTGTTTTTATATACATTGAATCGAATCCTGAATGTGGCATGCCTTGGTGAAAAGATATGCACATTTTAATGTGTTTGAAATGCACTGCCAAATTGCCCTCCAGAAATGTTGTTCCAATTTACATATCCGCCATTGGAATATAAGAGTGTCCATTTCTATGTGCCCTGCCCAGTACTCACATAATGATTCCTTTTAGTCATTGCCAGTTTGAGACAGAAACAGTATTTCATCATTGTTGTAATTTTCATTTCCTTGGCTACTAGGGTAGTTGAAACAGATTTTAAATTTGTTTATTTGTCACTTATATTTCGTTCTTGGTGATTTGCCATTCCACATCTCTGCCCTTAATTTCTACTGGAGTAAATTTTTCTTTTCCCTTATTGATTTGTAAGAGCTCAATACATTGAGGATAATAACATTTTTTTCATTAATCTTTCAAAGAATCTTACCTGGTTGATAATTTGTTTTTCTATAATTTTGGTAAAAAGCATTTCTTTTTAGATAATCATATATACATGTGACTACTTTCCCTTTTAATTGCCTAAAAGCTTTCCTTACCCTATTATTATGTAAATGTTAAAATCAATACTTTTAGTTTTCTTATGTATTTATGCTTTATCATTTCTCTCTATATAATCCACCTAGGTTATATTTTGCAGTCTAGTTCATGGTTGAAAATTAAATTAACTGTTTTTTAAATATTAAACATAGTTTGTTTAATAAGTTTATTCTTTTGGATTTGTATAAAAGAATTATATGTTTTACTATAGTTTAATTAATCTCTACTATTTCTGGACAATTTGAAGTACTACCTTATTAAATGTTAATTCATATATATAGTGTAATATATATAGAGAGTGTAATATATAGCATAATATATATGACTTAATGTTTAGCTATTACTATTATTAAGTCATATATATTACGAGTAATTAGTGCTATACTTATATGATTACTGTGGGTTTCTGATCAATTATAAACAAACTTTTTAACAATGTAAGAGTTCCTCATTCTAAGTTTCTTGGCTCTTTTCCTCCATTGATTCTTCACATGAATTTAAAAAATATTTTGTGAAATTTGAAAATTAAATTCTAGAATGACATTTGTTGGACTATTGTTAAATTTTACATTAACTGTGGGGAGATTAATACATTTACAATATTTATGTCCCATCCTGGAAAAGAGTAATCCTTTTTTTTTTTCTTAAGCATTTTTATGCTTCTTGGGAAACTCTTATAGTATTTACCATGTGGCCATATGCATTTCTTTTAAGCAACCTGATATTGTCACAAGTAGAATATGTTTTTGTTTTACTTAATTGATATTTGCTGCATATAGGAAAGTTTCTTTTTGTATAATTAGTTTTAAAAATTGAGTGACTTTTGAACAATTTCTTTGTAGCTTACCCACTTAACATGCTTCCTTCTAATCTTCCATTTTTAGGTAGAAAATAGTATGATTTATACATAATGATGCTTTTGTCTCTCCTTTTCCAAGAATAATGTTTTCTATTTTTTCTTGACTTGCTATATTATCTAGAATGTCCGGAAAACTAATTTCACATCATGATAGCAAGCATACTTTTATTGCTCTTCGTCTTAATAGGAATACCTATGATATTTCACCATTAGATAGATTTTTGTATATATTTTTGAAGTGGTTTAAAGTAGTTTGGTTAAGGAAGTATCCTTCTAATCTGAGTTCTAAGTGTTTTTTAGTTCTATAGGATTCATACATAAATAACTTAATCCAAGATAAAGGAAACCGCATGAGTTCAAAGTTGAGTACAATGTCACTAAAACTAGAGTTGTCAGACATCCTGTACATAACGGATTATCCTCTATTGCAAAAACAACTGTTGTCAGACTGTATAATCATTCCACATTTGATCTAGGTCTGACACCACTGATGACATCTGGTAGTCCGTAAGCTTCTCCTTGCCCGTTATAATCGACCCCACATTGACTGAAAATATAATATGGCAGCCATAATAAAAAACAAACATAGAAACCAGGTCGTCGCATAGACGGCTGGGTTTGTCAGATTCAATTCCGGATCTGCAGTGCCCTCATTTTTTTAAACCCTATCATCAGCACAATTCAGATGGCCTTTTTGACTTCACTTGAGAAGCGAATAGCAAGCTAGGTTAGTAGGTTTTGCAATAATGACCCTGGAGTGAATTTGAGCATATCTACTGAGCCATCTAGTGGCTGCCGGGGGCACCTGGAAAAAAAAAATCAATAATACTGGTGTGATCTCCAATTTCAGAATAAAAATGAACGCCCCTGCCCCCTAAATCAGCATAGTCCAGAACTTTGCACCTAGGGGGAACAAAACTACTTCTGATCTACATACAAGGGGTTTTGATCAATGCATAGAAGAATCACCAAGTTCATGCTGAAGCATACACTTATTACTCAGGGATCGGCTTATATTATCTGTGTAAAAACAACCACTGGCTAAAGAAAGAAAATGTATATCAAGGCAATAACAGCTATAAGTCAGGAGCCACCAACATGATACAAAAAAAAAAAAAAAAGAAAGAAAGAAATAGTAAAGATGGGCAACTAGCAAGTCAGGTTTGTGAATAGGCATACACCAGGACTGCACAAACAGAAAAGAATTTTAGTTAGAAGAACACACTTCTAATAAAGGTAAAAATGTGTGCTTCTTAAAGTAACCCTCCAGCTGTGACAGTGATAAAATTACTAAGCTATCACCCATTCTTTCCTTAAATGTCTGCTTCAGTCCATATTAAAATACAGGGGGAGAAAAAAAAACAAGCAAACAAAAAAATGGGTTAGCTTGAATTATAGCTGAGAATGCTGAAGAATAAAGATAAAGCAAATTGATAGCCTTCGAATGTTAATAGGGTTTGTCACCTCCTAGAGTGTGTAAATTGAAGACATCTGTCTGGTCTCAAATAAATTCCAAAAATCCCAAACTAATTGCTTCATATACACAATGCAAAACCTCAGAATTCCATGAGAAAATAAACCTTCATTTAGAAAATAAACTTCATGCAATTATGATAAAAGAGGGCCTGTCAATAAGCCAACGCTTAATACAGAAGGATTATTTTGAAATAAACTTCTTCAGCGCTCATTAGAATTGGAAAGAACTGTGAAAATAGATCCTGCCACCCAGGCCTTAGGTATGTGAGGGTGTTTAAAGGAGCTTAGATGAAACTAATACAGGTTTACATCAGACGTCTTTGTTGCCTTTTGGGCAATTATACTCATTTATAACACACACACAAAAGGAATATAATGTGTTTTCTTTTTTTCTAATGTGACCTCTGAAAAATAAATAGAAATACAGCAAAATTCTTTCCAACAGCAAGCCCAGATGAATCCCATTAGGGTGTCTCCCATCTCTTCCTTTTGTTCATTCTACAAGAGAGTTACAATATTGTTGGCGGTGGGGCTGTGAAGGAAGGGGCTCCTTTCCATTTTCTGCAAATGGCAAACATTGGCAGCATCTTTTCTCGGAACTATATTAATGTATTAGGAATATTTATTATATGGTATTGTAGCATTGAGAGAGGAGAGAGAAAGAGACGTTTCATTAAATAAATGCTGCTGAAATTCAGATACTCACAAAAGCACTGCCTGATCAGAACCCTCAAAGGCAAGCCAAAGAGACCAAATGTAAGCGTAGGTGGACAGGAAATTGTATCGATTCGTGTAGCTAAGCGACGGGACAGGACAGAATCCTGGTGTCTCCGGGGACAGAGAGTTGGGGGCTAGGGGTGGGGGCTGAATGCCGCCCTGACTCTCTGAGTTTGCTTCACACCGAGTCAGGCTTGAATGTGAGCCTTCTTCCCTCCTGTTGTGTGGCTTTTCCTACCGCACCAGAACCACATCTCTGGGGATCTCTGATCTTTCAGCAACTTTCACGCTTCCCCTTGCAAAGACACGACCAAGTGCAGTTTAAAAGCTCTTCAGGAAGGGCTTACTGGTGTAGCTGGGTTCTCTGCTCCTTCCTCCCATCACAGTGGCTGTTGGGGGAAATTTGTGCAGAAGGGTGCAACCACCATAGTGATCCGATGTTAGAGCGAGATTAATGGGCTGGGGAGTGAATATTGCAAAGAAAGAAGAAGGAGAAGGAGGAAGGAGGAAGGAGGAGAAGAAGGAAGGAGGAGAAGAAGGAAGGAGGAGAAGAAGGAAAAAGAAGAAGAAGGAAGAAGAAGAACGAAGAAGGAAGAAGGAAGAAGAAGGAAGAAGAGATGGCTGCTCCCAGGAGAAGAGAGAAAGGTTGGGCATTTAACTCTTTTCCTGTTGAGAAAAAAAAAAAGTGCAGCTCGCTGCAGCATTCGTTTAATTTTATATAAACACACTCTTTGAGGCTGAAGCCAATCTGATCAGTTTTCAGTGGGAAACTAAAATATGAAAACTGTTCTTGGAGTTATTTCTAAACAGAACTTGTCTCTCATCCTTATGTAATGGCAATGTATACGATGATCCGTATTCAATACTTTTTCACATGGAGCAATGCTACATTTCCTAGGATTTGACATTTTCAGCCGTCCAGAATGACAGTAGGTTGTGCATGGAAATACTACTGCTAAAAACACAACGCTATAAATAGAATGATGTCATTTGCTGCCCAAGACTACCACTGTATTAGAACGACCGGAAAATAATAATAAAGCGAGATATGTCATGGCACATTTTGGGGGTGAGGTTAGGACTGTAATCTTCGAGTTATCTCGGGGTGAACACTCCAGCCCCAAGCACCATGGGCGAGTATTCTCGGGGCCAACAGGAATTGGGTTGAACTACCAGTTTACAGCCCACAGCCTGGGTGGCAGCAGAAGAAAAGCAGAACAGAATATGTGACACAAATCTTCCCTGATAAGGACGGCTCCAGCAGGCCCGGAAGGGCTGCCGTCTGTAATTCAGGCAGAAGCCGTACCATCGCTGTACACAGGAACAATGACCTGAGTGGCCCCAACAAGGCTGCGGGAACCCTGGGTTTCCAGTTCATTCTTGAATTCCCCAATCTTTGTCCGGATACCCAGAAGGCTCTCTTTCATCCTCCGTGTTCTTGGAGAAATAGTCGCCTCCACCTCCCCTCCACTTGGGAGGCAAGTGGTTACTTTCGGAATTGGTTGAAGAGAAGGGTTTGTACCGGGAAGTGCATTATGATGTTTCAGAACAATTGTGCCTGTGACCCTCCCAATGAACCTCCATGAGCCCTCCAAGATGTATATCAATACATAGTCCTGCCTGAGGGCACACTGCATGGCGTGAGGGGAGACTCTAGGTCTCTGACTAGAATCTGTTGTTGCTTTATTCCCCTGGGCTCTCCATGGTTGGGGTAAGAGCGTCTTGGCGGAAAATCTCATCTGTCTTCTAGAATAGGTTTTGCTTTTTTTTCTCATTCCTCTAAGATGTGGCTCCTTCTTAGAACTAGCGTCCTGAGCCCACTTTGGAAGGTCACCTGTCTGTGCGGCCCAAATGCCTCTTGCCCTGGGGGAACCAGAAGTGAGCAGTGGCCTCGACAGCAGATGTGGACCCACTTCCACCCCGTGCCCACCCCAGTCCGCAGTTGCAACTCTCTAACTTGATGGGGAAACAGGAACTGACCGGGCACCGTGGGGGTCAGCAGGGCGCTGCTTTCTGGCTTATGAGGCCCTTTCAGGATGACCTTTGCCCTGGTCTGGTGAGCTGAAAGCTTTCTTTCTGGATTAGGTATGGCATCCAGATTCTCTGCAGAGCACAGAAGCGCCGTCTCCCCAAATTACATCTCACCACCGCAATGAGCACCTGAGCCTGCTGATGTGGGAAGCAGGCTTTTTACTCTCAGTTCTTCCAAAAATGCAGAGCCGGTAGGACGGTAATGATCGCTTTCCTTGTCTCCTCCTGCTGCGGCTGTTGATATGTCTCCTATATTTGCCTCTGTGAATCACCTCTCTCTCTCTCTCTCTCTCTCTCTCTCTCTCTCTCTCTCTCTCTCTCGATCTCATCCTGATCTCAATCAAATATGTCTCTTTCATTTTCATCTTTTTCGTTTGTAATCGGTGTGTGGTTTTGATATTTCCCGGGCGGGCACTTCAGGGAATAAGCTCGCAGGACGATTCCAGCTACAATCTGAAGGGCCCAAGAAGATGAGGTGTCTTAATTCTCTCAAACTGAGCCCGTCTTCCTCCAAACTCTACCTGCTGGGCAGCCAAAGAGCTCCGTGGCTTTCAGGTCTGATTTGATGCTGTATTAAAGATGAAGGAGAAGGAGAGAGGGAAGAAGGGAGAAGGAAGAAGCAGCAGAAAAAGCAGATAAGCTGCCTTCTTTTCCATGCTTCTGTTTGGAACTAGCTCGCTCAGGCCCTCCTCACACCCACGCTGTCACATTAGCACTGACACGAACCCATGGTCGACTGTTGGCTCCTGTGACAGGCTGGAAAGTGTAAGATTCAGTGTGTCATATTCCCCTTGATCTGAGTGGGCTTCTCAGAACTCCATAGAGATTCAGAAGAGAGAGAGGACAAAATTTATAGAACACTAATATTTTAGGTGCAGCAAAAAGGCCGGGGAAAGCTAAAGAGGTAATACAAGACTGCTAGCAGTGAAGAGGTAGAACGAAGGAAGAATAGGTTCCTACATAGTAAGGGAGAAAGACATTTCTGGAAAAGAGGTGTCTATGGTGGCAAGTGTCACAAGATCTAATGAAGTGAGAACCGGGGAAGCCGGGATGGCTCAGTGGGTTAAGCGCTTGCTTTGCAGCCCCAGGGACCGAGGATCGAATCCTGGCCCTGGCCCATGTGGACCCATATGCTGAACTGGGATGTGCTTCCCATGCCGGAGGCCCCCAGTTCAGTTCTTGCCCCCCAATTGGGCCCCTGGCTCGAGAGGGTGAGCCTCCCATGCAGGAGGCCCCAGCCTAGTCCCCGCCCTACGCGACCCCTGCCCTCCTGTGTGAAACAAAACCATGTTGAAAAACTGATAATGTACAACTATGGAGACTGCTCTGGGACCTCCCCCTTCTATCTGTCTCTCTCTGTCTTTGTCAAAACCAATAAAATAAAATCTTAAAAAATAATAAAGTGAGAACCAAAGATTGTTCATTAAATGTCACAATTAGACAGCCATTAGAGGGATACTTTTCAAAGAATTTAGAGAGTGATTTGAAATGAATTGCAATATGACCCTGTGGTTCTCAGGGGTTCAGTCGTCACTTTTTAGGTGCAGTTTTTGGGAACAAGAGAGAATGCATACTTATCGATCCCCTATTATATAACAATACACAATTGCCTACATTATTTCAACTCTGAAGATAACCAAGTAAGAGTTTTTTGTTTTTGTCCTCATTGTATAGATTGTGACATTGGCTAAACATAGTAGGTTGTTCTAGAAGCTCTTTATTTCTCACAGTGAGCACCCTGATCCAAGCCACCATCATTTCCTTGCTCAACTACAGCAGTCTAGCTGGTTGGCCTCTGTTTCTCTGGTCTCCTATCATCTCTTCCCACACCAAAGTCAGAGACAGGTCTTGTCACTTCTGCCCAAGGCCTTTTGGAGCTTCTCACCGCAATGAGAGGGCACAGCTGGTACCTGACTTCTCTTCTGCCTCCTTCACTCAATTCCTGTGGCATTGGTCTCTGTGCTTTTTCAAGGACACCCCACCCAGGTGTCCTCCTGCCTGGAACCTCACCAAGGTGCCTCCACTTGTTTCTTCTGTCTGAACATTTTCCCATCAGATATTCTCCAGTGACACTCTTCTGGGCTTCAAGTCCTTTCTCAAATGCAGTCTTCTCAATGAGGTTTACCTAAACTCGTGGATTTCCATTTGTCTCTACTTCGTGAGCATCGCCTTATGAGACATTCACTGATGTGGCCTTTTTCTCTTTCCCTCAAGAAGATACATTTCACGAGGTCAGAAATATATGTTTTAACCGTGGTACCTGGAAGAATGCTGAGCACATAGTTGGTGCTTAAGGAGTGTACCGGTATATCGAATGAATGAATGACTCTTCAAGTTCTGTTGACCCCATAAAAAGTGCATTTAGGGTCCAAATAAATATCTTAACATCAAACAATGGGTTCTTGTAGGTCAAACAGCCTCTGAGAGAAGCCGAAATGGTCATGGTCATTGTGAAATTATTGCTGGAAATCTGGGAGAAAAACGGAATCATATTTTCATCAGCAGCCACAGTAAAAAGGGGAAAGATTACACTTGTGTAGAACCCAGGGCTTTTACCCCTGCTTGGAGGAGTTGGGGAGGGGGGAAGAGTTCTGTTCCACTCCCAGAACTTGAACCTGGAAGATGGAGTCTACCAGTAGACAGATAGGTATCTATCTGCCCTCCACACAGTGAGAGGGAGGGAACCAGGGGGGGGGTCACTTTCATATCATTCAGAAAGACCCGATTTTTCTCCTGCTTCAATTCAGACCTACCCCTGAGCACGAACTCAAGCAGCAAGCCATTACAAGAGAATGTCTGCACCAGGAAATGATATCAAGGCAAGAAAACACACGGCCAAATGTTTAGAAATGCCTTTGATTCGTATCAGACCTGAATGGCTTCTGTGGATACCGCTCACAGAGCACGGAACAATTTGGGAATCTTCCTGTTTCTGTCTGCCGGCTCCCAATCCCCTAAATCACGCTCACTCCTTTTTTTCAGGGTTAGCCTGCTTCTTCCACAGTGAGCTTCTTTGACTGAAAGTAGATAGGACACAGTTTGGGCAGCATGAGAACACGCTTGGGAGTCCATTTTGCTCTTCAGGAGGAAACAGGGCTCCTCTGTTAAAAGCTCTAACACCAGCCTCTGAATTATTCTTTAAGGCCATTCCACTCTAGCACATCTACCATCAAGTCCTATATTTCACTTCTTTTGTTCCTTTTATATATCAAGTTGTGACACATGCCAATGGAAACTTTCCAGTAAAAATAAGTTTATCTGCACAAAACCCTGCGGTACCCCGTGGCAACTCATTATTCTTCAATTAAATTTACTGCTACTTGGCAGTTGCCCTAGTTTAATTTTCTGCTGTTTGTTTACTGAACAGGGAAACACATAACACAAAGCATAATAAAAGTCAGATTGAGTTAATTAAATGTGGAATCAGGAAACTCTAACTCTGCCTTTTGAACAGTTTTCTCATTAGATCTCCTTGAAAACAATATCATTTTGAGCCGAAATTCATTCTGACATTTGCAATACATTATTCATTTGGGTCACATTTTCTTTTCTACAACCCCAGAAAGGGAGCTGACGTTAGTTCACACTCGTCTTTTGGGGGGATGGAAGGGGATGACAGGTAGTGTTGGGACATGAATTTGGAGGTCTTCGGGGGCAGTGAGAAGATGGCCCCTGTCATCATCTTTCAGCGGGACTTTGGTGGGTCTCATGGCCAAGACACATCAAGAGGGATTAGAGAATAGACTCTGTAATTAGATGGCTTCATTTCATTTCAAGAGCTATTTAGAAACTCTTTGATGCCAGTCCTGTGATTAAGGTGATTTTTGTCGGCAGACTATCAGCATCTCAAAAGCAAAATTCAAATACCAACAGAAAAGAGATGGCTTTGGGATAGTACGGCAATGGATTTGGACATTTCTAGAAATTCAGAGGTATTTCTTGGGTCCCATCTGTCATGTGGATATAAAATACACTTCAGTCTGTAACTTCAAAGGGCTTGGTGACATAATGAAACGTTGAGTAAACTTCTGTTCATCTTATATGATTTAACCACATATATTTAATTAGAGTATATATTATTTTCCAGGCCCATGGTTGGATTTTAATATGTGCTATGGTTATTTAGAGGTATAATTTTCAAGGAGAACCTTCTGGGAAGCTCTAGAAAAATTCTGCCTTAATATATAGCAGTTCCATTCAAAGACAAAGAAAACCTTTTAGCCTATTATTTTATTAATGTGTAATAAATTGGAGCACTTAATACATTTACATTGAAAGTAATTCTTGATAGATATGTACTTATTGTCTTTTTATTATTCATATTTTTTTTTATTCCTTCCTCCTCCTCCTTCTTGAAATCTCTTTAACATTTCTTGTAATACTGGTTTGGTGATGATAAAACTCCTTTAGCTTTTTCTTGTCTGGGAAGCTTTTTATCTGTCCTTCACAAACCTTCTACAACTTTTCCAATCTCTTAGTTTGTTTCCTTTTGCTCATTCAGAAATAATTATCCTCATGATAAATGCATTTTTACACTTTATGCCTCTCTTAAAATATTCATCTCCCTTTATATTAATTAGCACCCATAACCCTCAGAACCCAACTAACTGCTTTTCTCTTGTTGCTTTTAAAATTCTCTGTCTTTAACCTTTGGCATTTTAATTATGATGTATCTCGGTATGGGCCTGTTTGGGTTCAACTTGTTTGGGACTCTCTGTGCTTCTGGGTTTGTATGTCTATTTTCTTCACCAGGTTAGGAAAATATTCTGTCATTATCTTTTCCAATGGGTTTTGAACTTCTTGCTCTTTCTCTTTTTCTTCTGGTACCCCCATGATGCAAATTTTGTTATGCTTGTTGTTTTCCCAGAGACCCTTTATACTACCCTTATTTGGGGAGATTTCTTTGTTTTGTTGGTTTGTTTGTTTTTGCTGCTCTGATTGGATGTTTTCTGCTACTTTATCTTCTAAATCACTGATTCAATCCTCTGCTTTATCTAATCTGTTGTTGATTCCCTCCAATGTATTTTTTATTTTGGTTATTGTATTCTTCATGTCTGACTCTGTGTGTATGTGTTTTCTGTCTCCATTTTTATTTCCTATCTCTTTGTTGAAGTTCTCCCTGACATTGAACTTTCTTATAACCAGTGTTCTGAACTCTGCATCTGGTAGATTCCTTGTCTCCATTTTGTTTAGTTCTTTTCCTAGAACTTTGTTCCATTCTTTCATTTAGGACATGCCTCTTTGTCTCCTCATTTGGCTGCTTCCCTGTGTTTGTTTCTATGTATTAGGTAGACCTGCTACATCTTCTGATCTTAGTAGAGTGGACTTATGTAGTAGGTGTCCTGAGGTCCCAGTGGTGCAGTCTCCCTGGTCACCTAAGCTGGTGATCCAGATGTGTCCCTTGTGTGGATTACATGTGCCCTCCTGTTTGTAGTTGAGCCTTGGTTGCTGTTTGCACATCAATGGGAGGAACCGAGCCTCAGGCTGATCAGTAGTGAGGACCGGTTGTGACTACAGTGGAGGAGCTGTGTGTGGTTCAGGGGCTGAGCCTACAGAGCAGGATTTGCTTTAGCTGGGCTCCGGTGCCTGCCAGCTGCCCTTCGGGTGTGTCATCTGTGCAGGTGGTTGGGTGGAGCTGTGGTGTGGTCTGAAACTGGCCATAAGGTATCTTGGTTCTGGGGCCTCTTGGGAGGGGCTCTATTATAGGCCAAGATCAGCCACTGCTTGTGCCCTTGCCAAGGCCACTTGGTATGAGCTACAGACTGATCTGCAGATGGTTTTGGAGGTACCTGGGAGAGGCTAAGCTGTGAACTGAGTGCCAGGCTTGAAGTTGTTTAACAAGAGGTACAGGGCACCCTGAAGCCAGATGCTGCTTATTGGGGATGAGTGAACATTCAGGAGATTTTAGGAAAGCTTGTAGCATGAGCCAGAACAGGTCATTTGTAGGGAAAACCAACCGGAAATGGCTCAGGACAGCCCATATATTGAGTGAAGCACATCCTCAAGGAATCATCAGGACAGGTTGAACACTGTTAAATAGGTTGATAGAGACTCAGATCTGGTGCCCACTTTCACCTGTGTGTGCAGGCTGGGTGGAGCAATGGCTGCTGCCAGCACTTCATCCAGGAATAAGCTGCTCCTCCAGCCCTCATCCGGAAGCCAGACAACTCAGTTTCTCCTTGTTTGTGTCTGGTACCTTTTGAGCTCCCCATCACTGATGCTCAGAGCAAGTGAGCCCGTCAGCAAGAAAGTTTATGTGTCAGCCATGTGAAAGGAATAACCGGGACTCCAGCAGTCTTGCTTTTACTCACCCACATTCTCTGCTTGCTTTTGCAGCCAGAAGTTGTGGAGACTTCTCAGTACTGGAACCCTGGGCGGGGACACCTTGTGTGAGGCTGGGACCTGGTGCTTGTCAGGGGGAACCTCTGCAACTGAGATGCCCCCACCCTGAATTTTAACTGCCACATGGTTCTGCATCTTCACCCCTCCTTCCAGTCCTTATGTAGCTTCTTCTATATGTCCTTCATTATAGGACTTCTGCTGAGCTAGACTTCAAACACTTCTCAATAATGGCGGTTCTGTAGTTTAATTGCAATTTTGATGTGGTAATGACAAGAACATAATTACTATTTGAATTTTACTGTGATATCTGACAATGATTTTATATGTTCATACAGAAAGTTTTATTTTAGTTTACACCTACATTGGATTTAATTATATTAATTTAATTGTACTTGTAATCGATTTTCAAAATCTTAAACAAAGTAAATATTCTTGTGCAATCCATTCCTTCCTTCATCCTCCCTCCCCCACACCACCCCAGACTCAACTTTAATCCCTCAGTTACCACTAGAAGTAAGGAGTGATGTTCACTTAATGTGTACATTTTCAGATGAGTTTCCAGATAATTACAAACATATACTTGTATGCACACATAGAAATAGTTATGTTTTATTGTACTGGTTTTGTAACATAATTATTTACTCTTTCTACTTTATGTTATGAATATTTTTCCATAACAGCCCACAAAGTTTAAGTAAGATTTTTAACAGCTGCATAATATTTCATCACATATACTCATAAGTTATTTAACTAGTCCCCAAATCCATAAAAATTCAACTTGTTACCATCTTCTACTTTGTAAATCCTTGGATTCAGCTCTTTCAGACAAGTTTGAGTATTTCTTTGAGGTAAATACCAATACATGGATTTGCTAGATATAGACATATAAAACAAAACCACTTAGCTATATTTAGGAATCACAAAAATCTTAGAAGTCACAGGAAGAGAAGAACTAGGATTGCTCATCTTAACTATGAGAAATTTCTATTTATTACTTTGAAAACAGATCTTCCTAATTTGCTTAGAAAGCTTTTGTTGCTATGTTATTTATATTTCAATACACTTTGGAACTATGATTAATTTTCACATTAGACATAGTTTTCAGGTTTTGCAATTAATGATCTTAACATTTTCAAGGTTTAAAACTAATTTAAAGTGATATCAATGAAAATGGCAGAGTCATGACCTCTGAAAATTCTCTCTTCCATAAAGACAATAAGAACACTTCAAAAGTTGTTAGAATTAACTTTTTCACAGCATTGACCAAAGTTTTCAGCAACCTAGGGACTATTTATTAACAAAAAATGGCTGAATCTTGATAAGATCACCAAGTGTTTTAGAATTTTAGCAATTCATATTTCCATCCCCTCTCTTCATCTTTATATTAGCCCTAAAAACCAACAAACTACAATTTCAGTGAAACCCAATAGTCTGACAGACACTAAAAAGAAACAACCAGACTAAGAATCTGTTCAAAACCCAATTCCTGACTGATGGTTCCCTGGAAGACCCCACTTGAAAGACTGTCTTTATTTGACCTGACTAGGAGCTCTGCTAGTATGAGGAGCTTTTTTTGCCCAGAAGAACTTGCTGAAAACAATCATAAACAATTGTTCAACATTGTGACTGCCTAAGGCAGCTATATCAGTTGAGGCAGACAATAGGCCACCGAAAAAGCTTAAAAGGAAAATCAGGCAAATAACATGTCTAGAGGGGGCTTTGAAAACCTTGGACATATTGCTAGGAGTCAGAAAGGCCTTATACATGTGTAGGGTTGTGCACATGCACAGGGCCATGAGAATTCTTTGGAAAGAATTGAGAAGGCCCTAACTCTCACCTCGAGCTAACTTTGAGGCTCTGTGCAAGCTGTCAATAAAAGCTAAGACAGGACCCAATGACAAACTCAGAGAGATGTACTGGTTACAGGCATTTCAGAGAATCTGTTCAATCATTAGCTTACCACTAACTTAATTAAGCAAGACTTCAGAGGCCACACATGACAAAAAGTACAAACTATACAGAATTACTTCAGAAAATTCATTAAACAAGAAAACAATAATAACGATAACAAAAACAAAACAGCCACAGAAGCAAACCCTGGAGGGGGGACCTAATTTTCAACATTACTACATTATATTAATTAAAATGTTTAGTTTTCAACAAAAAATTTGGGGTGTATGATAAAGACCAAAACTGTGTGACTGTCTGAGTCTCCAAGGGGAAACATAGTACACAATAAAAATTGTGTGGAAGAAGCACAAATGTTGGACTTACTAGACAAAGACTCCAAATCAACTATTTTAAGTATGTTAATAGGACTAAAATAAATCATATCTTAATAACTAATGGAAAGTTTGAGAAAAATGCTTCACCAAATAGAAAATATTTATAAAAACATAGAGAAATTTTTTTAAAGATTTATTTTATTGATATTTTTGACAGAGAGAAACAGCGACAGAGACAGAGAGAAAGGGGAGGGCCCAGAGCAGTCTCCACAGTTGACATTAGTTTTCCATATAGTTTCACTCCACAGGCGGGCACAGGGTCGCTCAGGTCAGGAACTGGGCCAGGAGCCTCCCACATAGGCCCCGGCAAGAACTGAACTGGGGGCACACTCCAGTTCAGCATATGGGTCTGCATGTGCCGGGACCGGGATTCAATCCTCGGTCCCCGGGGCTTCAAAGAGAGCACTTCACCCGCTGAGTCATCCCAGCTTTCCCAAGAAATTACGTTTTAAAAATAATTAAATTACAGTTCTGGAGATGAAATGTTTCAATAACTGAAATATAATCTAAAACAGCAAAAAATTGTTACTTACAGTTTTTGAGATCAGAAGTCTGAAGTGAGTCTCAGTAGGCTGAAATCAAGATATTGGCACTCATATTCCTTCTAGGAGGCTCTAAGGGAAAATCTATTTTGGGGGCTTTTCCAACTTTTTAAGGCTGCTCACATTCTTTCACTCATAGCCCCTTTCCATCTTTAAATCTGACAATGGCTGAACAAATCTCTTTCATGATGATATCTGTTTGGTTCTAACTGTTCTGCCTCATTTTTTTTTTTCCACTTAAGGACACTTGTAATTACATTTGGCCAAACAGACAACCCAAAATAAACTCCTTATCTTAAAGTCATGTTATTAGCTTTCTTAATACGATCTGTAGTCTTAATTTCTCCTTGCAATGTTACAATAAATTCATAGAGTCTGGGATAGGACATAGACATTTTGGGGGACTACTATTCTGCCTAACTCTGGAATGAAAAGATTTGAGTACTCAGAAGAATGTACCACCAAACTTGAAGATAGGTCAATTGAGATGATTAAGTCTAAAGAACAGAAATTAAAAGAAGGATGGATGGAAGGAAGGAAGGAAGGAAGGAAAGAAGGGAAGGAGGGAGGGAGGGAGGAAGAAGAGTCCCATTCACAGGTTTTACCTACTCATGTAATTCTGGTTGACATGAGCAGTCACAATGTTGTTGTTTCTCTAAAACCTCATATATTGTCACTGCAATTTGTACTATAAAGTATGTGGCCTATTGCTATTCATGGATAAGGGTATTTAAAACTTAGGGAGTAAGTCCTTTAGAAGTATTCCATTGATAGCCTTCTAGATAGAATTGTTTTCCTAAATAAATTAACTAGTAAATGGCAGTAGCTAATTGAAAAAAAAAATGACCTACAACATCTGTGGTAGAGATGCTAAAACTGCCTTACTATGGTATTAAAGAAGATATGGAGAAGTGGGAATGTTAGAACAAATTCATTGTATGAGGTCAGAAAATCCATCAATTGGCAACTCACTCCAAGAAGGTTCAGAGGATACTTTCTCTGGATGAGAGGAGAGTCTGTCCTTTGAAGGTGAGAGCTGACAAGAGTGGATTTGTCCCTCTTGTGTGAATGGAGATGGTAGACTTCTGTCATGGTGACCCTGGGTAATGGTGCTTCACCATGAAAGAAGAGGTGGCTGCTGTCACCACAATGGGCAACAAGGCACAAGTGACAATTAACAATGCCTATCTCTGCCAATGGCTAACAGATCACTATGAACCAAGGGACAAGGTACATCGATTGCCAACTAGGGTGTTACTTACATTGTAAAAGAAAAAATAAAATAAGTGAGAAGTGTTGAAAAGGTGTTTGACGTTAGCTGCAAAGAAATTTCAATCCCTTATCCAGTTTCCAGATGGAAGTCAGATCACAAACCCAGAACCATTCATCAAAGAAGACTCCCGAGGAAGAATTCGGCAACATCACCACAAGCAGATTCAGTCCGTGTCCTCCGATATTTCCCCTAAATAACTTAAGCTGTTCATTGGGCACCTTCCACTGGGGAAACAATGCCTAGTTGTTGGTGTTTTCTTTTTTTTTCTTTTTTTGGCTTATACCAAAAGGACCCCTCAAAAAAAATTTTATTTATAAAATATTATGTATTTATTCTTGCATGTTTCAACTTTAGTCACCTTCAAAGTCCTCTCCGTTGGATTCAGTATACCTATTGAGATGCTTTTTCCACGGCTCAGGACAGTTTTTGAACGCATCGATTTTTGATGGCTTTTAGTGTTGCTGCCGTTTTGTTTCACCTCTTTCATGTAGGTGAAACATTTCCCTTTGAGTACTTTTTTCATCCGGGGAAACAAAAAATGTCACTCGGGGCCAAATCAAGTGACTAGGAGCAGTGGGGCACGGGGGTCATGCGTTTTGGTAAAAAACTGCTGAGCACTCAGCGCAGTGTGGGCAGGTGCGTGGTCATGGTGGAAGAACCAGTCACCTGCTTGCTGCAACTCAGGACATCTCTTTCTCACATTGTGACACAATCTTCTCAACACTTTCAGATTAAATCTTTAGTTGACCAATTGATCAATAAGAACAAATTCCTAGTGCACACTCCCTCTCACATCAAAGAAAGATAATTTTGTTTTTTGGGGGCCCCCTTGTAAACCACAGAAATTTGTTTCTCACAGTTCTGAAGGCTCAAAGTTCAAGATCAAGGCTCTGGCAGATTCAGTTCCTGGTGAAGACTCTTCCTGATCCATAGACAGCACCTTGTCACTGTGTCCTTACCTAGCAGGAGGGACAGGGGAGCTCTCTGGGGTCTCAGTCCCATTCATGAGGGCTCCACTCCCATGACCTAAGTCCGTCCCAAAGACCCCACCTTCAACACCATCACCTTGAGAATGAGGTTGCAAAATGAATTTTCAGTCCATAGCAGTCCTATTTGCATAGTCTAGTGATTCAAACCTGGGGTACTTTTCCTGCTGTCTTTGCTTACGAGCTGTGGAACTCTAAGCAAGGAACTTAACCTCTCTGTGCCTCAGTTCCCAAGTCTATGGAATGAGATAATCATAGTGCCTCTTTTATGAATATGTTATGAGGCTTAAAGGAGATTTCTAGAAAACATCTATCATTGTGCCTGGCTCATAGCCAACACTCACTGTTTTGAGAATACCTAGAATTTAAAAGACAGTAGGATAAGGACTCTTAGCAGACACTGACATTTGGGAAACTTACATGCCAATAAGGTTGTCCTGTTAAAGTATGTTCCAGCACATAGGAAAGTATGGTATGAGCAGAATGCTGCAATGAGTAGCTTTCTAGTCCCCAACTGCCATCATTGGGATGCATATATTTAGCAACTAGTAGAACTCTTCCATTGGTTCTCTGAGTTGCACAGTAAGAGTCATTGTGGTAAGAGAACTCATAAAAGATCTAGACATTACCCATTCCCCAGCTCCCCAACCAACATTGTAAATTAGAGAAATTCTGCATTCCGGGAAGAACTGCAGAGGTTGCTACCAGCATCAAAGACATTGAAGGATGCACGGTTAGTGGTTTAACCCCGTTCCTTTCTAATTAAACTATCTGCTCCTAGCAAGTCCCAGATGGATCGTGGTGAACGGGAATGGACTACCAGCAACCCAAAATCAGCCCCTGCTTCAGCTGTCATGCCAGATGAGAGACCTTTGTGGAACAGAGCGGCATAGCTTCTGGCATTTGGAATGCAGTGATCAAGCTGGTCAATGTGTCCTTTTTGATATCCATCAGTCAGAAGCATCAACATTGGCTTTTATGTGAGAAGGGCAGCGGTACATGTTCACACTCTTGTCTGGGGCTCAGTTTATTCTCTTGCTCTCTGTGGTAGTATAATGTCAGGGAACTTGACCCATCTTGACCTTCTAAAGAACAGCAAATGAACCTACCCTATTGATAGTATGTTAATCAGATATGCTGAGCAGCAAGTGAAAAGTACCCTGGACCCTTGTGGAAATCTAGTCCTTGGAGGCAAGCAGATATGCCAGGGCTGTTCGGAAAGTATCCAGCCATGTAACAGGAACAATAGAAGCATTTGTGGCTGGGTGTTTTCCCAGACAGCCCTGGTATTTCTTATAAGGTAACAGACCCACTATTACAAAAGTGAAAGGGAGCCTAACAGAATGAAGTTGGTGACGTTGGTTGGAGCTAACATCATATAAAGAGTTATACACCGAGGGGAGGAATTTGGAATGGACTCTAAGTACTTTGGAAAGTTAGAAATGATAAAGAAATAGGTTCTGATTTACTTCACGAGCTCACTTGGCTGAATGGATTGTAAGAGGAAGGAATGGAAAGAGGAAGGTTAATGAGGGGCTGTTGCTGTCATCCAGGTGCAATAATGTCTCCTTGAATGAAGAGAACAGGAGACCCAGACAGTTGTCAGGCCTTTGCCATGGCTTTAACAGGTTAACAGCAAATACCTGTTACCGTATTTTCTGGCATATAAGACGACCCCCTAATTTTACAGTTAAAACATAGATTTAGGCCTATATTCACTGTATAAGACTACCCCCCACTTCCGAGGCAACACCAGTTCTTTTTTTAATTAAATTTTTAATGAATGACATTTTTCGAACATACCGTAATATACCGTACATTGATACGATAAATGGAAGGTCTCTTCACAAATGGCAATGCCATGAACTTGACCGAGAAACAAGAAATCCAAAAGAGAACAT
>PVKE010027374.1:0-14365 GCA_004027555.1 Craseonycteris thonglongyai | reverse complement strand
GAGGTAAGTATTTTGAAGGACTCCTTTAGTCAGATCCTATTTTCTAAATTTTGGGTGTGTTATTTTCAGTTAGCAGAGGGCTTGCATAAGTCAGGCACTTATTAAGTCCTTATTAAGTGAATAAATAAATACTGCTAACCTCTGGCCTTGGCCTAAGTTCCTGAAGGCTCGTTACCAGTGCGGCTGAAACGCAAAGGGAAGAAAGAAAACAAAAACCCCCATTCCAGAACACAATGCATTTTTGCTTCTTAAGCAATTACGCAGAACCCACACATCCACTCCTGGTCTCCCTGAAACTCACACCTACAACAAAATCAAAATACTAGAGGGGAGGACATGATGTTTTCACAGCAACAGATTGAAGGCCAACTCTAGAAGGCAACTTTACAATGCAGTCAAACAGAGAAGACAGGCAGTTAATGGGAGGGTTGCTCATTACTATCAAAAAGACCCTTGGCATCATCAAAGGGCATCCTGGGGGGAAAGAGACCAATGTTTCGCTCTGGAATACCCTGGTACCTGCTGATCAAGCTTCTTAACAGAGAGCAATAGGAAAAGACATCCTTGCCAAGGCACGTGCTTGAATTAGGAGGGCAGAGGTGGTCCTAGGCTGACAGTGAGAAACTGGGGGTTGATGAGGAGGGCTTCCATTTCTAACCTGAGTGGTCCTGGATACCTTAAGGGGGCCTTTGATTTAGGAAGAAGAGGAGTTTCTCAGGCTTTGTCCTCATTTATCACATAACTCTGGGTGGACTTACCTATAAACTGAAGAGTGGAACAGGGTGATCTAAGGCACAATCTGTACCTCACACTTCATAATTCTAGATATTTAAGGGTGGCAGTATTTAAGGAACAGTACTCTGTGCAGTTCATTCTCCATGGCCACCACTTTTTTCTAGCAGGGAATAAGGTATGGATGCTAAGGGAATAACAAATTAAAAAGTACAAACAAATAAAGAAAAAATGACAACACAAAACAGTAAGAGGAATAAGCTGGACAGAGAAGAGACTGGGAAATAGTGTACACACAGAAAATGCACGAAACTAAAGGGGAGCTCCAGAAACTTGGATGTAGGAAAGTTTCTGAAGTAATTTAAGGGAGATCATAAGAGGCTCAGGACGAAAGTCGTAACTGGGGGCAATGGGCAGCAGAGAAAACTGGGAAATGAACTGAGTGGGGGGAGATATGAGCAGTCTAGAAAGAGGTCTAAATTCTCATGGTTTTCAAATACATAGCATTACCTCCAAGTCGACGTACTTGGGAAACTGATCATTTTTAAAGCATGGGCCATCTTTGGCCAAAGAGGCATGAAACTTCTTTCCACTTATTTTATTCTGAACATTTGTTAGTGTAACTTTTTCAGGATATTTCTAGGGGGCTATTTTAGTTATTAACAAACCAGGGAAAGGCAGAGTCCCAGTCTAACACTAATTTTTAAAAAGTGATTAAACAATCTCAAGTTCTGATCTTTTGTAGACATTTCTCACAGAAGCAGGTATAGTAGAAATAAGAGCTTCTAACAATGGATAACTATCAGAAGACCCAACACACAAGTTTCCTATGAGTAAAAGAGAGAACAAAAGTATGGAGGCCTGAGTATAAACAATTTTTCTGGGAAACTTGGAGACAAGGTTTAATTCACCTCAGCCAGGCAATCAGGCTGCTTTCCTGTTAGACTCAAATTCTCCAAGATTTAAATTTAAGTTTCCTATTCTCAACCATTGGCTCTTAGCTAATTCCTTAAAGGTTTTTAACTAGGGGCCCTATCTCACAAAGATTTAGGAAAAGATACTAAAAAAATATTTAAACAAATCTTCCTCATGACGGCACCCTCTTCCTCCAAGATGAAATCTGGCTTTTATTGCTAAAGTGCAGGAGTTGCTGGCAAAGAAGAGACACTTCCTGTGGGTTCTGTGCGGTCTGCCCTGGACTTGAATAATCTTAACTGAATATACCCTTAGTAGCACCTTTTAGACCCCAGAGCACTTTACAAATGACAATTTTTTTGGCATTCATGCTAGGTTCCATTTTATAATTTAAAAATTAAGAAATATAAAAGTTAAACAGTTTGCTCAAAGGCATACCCCTTAGCTCCTATTTAGAGATAGGATCTCATTGTGGCTTGGCAAGAAGTTTATTTGCTTGTTTTTAGTTACATTTTTAAAGGAGCTATTAATTTGTTGTTTTTAAATGCAAATTTTAGGATGCTTCTAGGCAGCTCTCCAGGTACATACTAGATTCATTTGAAAGTTAAGTAATTATCCATATGTCATCAATCATTTGCTCCCATTGGCTTTTAAGCTTCTCCCAGGGAAGGACCCAATGCCAAATCCATCCTTGCAGCTGTCTTTCACTACACCTAGAGCAGTGCCGTGTCAGAGATTGAGAGGAGCATAGAGCCATGAGATACACGGATAATTAGCTTCCTATTACTCCAAGGGCAGTCTTTTACAGAGACTGAAAACACAAATCATCAATTCCAAATACATTTAAGCAAGTTTCAGGTTTTCCTCAACTGGCTCAAATTAGACTATTCTCTTGCCTTCTTCTTTACAGAGTTTATAAAGTCCCATGACACAGAAGGGAAACAAAAGCTCTAAAAAACAAACTGTACCTACAAGCTTAAAAAAGGTTTGAAAACAGTTTTAATGAAAAATAAAGTTAATACCAAAAAGTGAGTAAATTTCCCTTTTTAAAAATCACGATTCAGCATTTCTCTGAAAATCATGCAGCAGCTGTGTTCTCTCGCCCTATGCACAGAACAGTGGGTCATGAATTCTGTCATTAAGACTCCATGGATAACTAAGCATTTGAACTTGGGCCAACCACTTACCTCTTCATATAAAGTTATATTCTTTCATTTTTCAACCTGAGGATTATTGAGAAAATTAGTACTTTTATCTATATAGTGCATCAAAATATAAAATTTTATACAGATTCTTACACTTTAAAATCACCATGAGTGGTAGAATAGGATTTTACAGCTAAGACGTTACTGTCCAGAAATAACTATTCAACAATTTGTTGGAATTCCAGAATTATTTTAATCTTCCCCTCTAATTTTCTATACTTGTGAAATTTGTTAAAATGTACATTCATTATGTTTAGTTTTATTGTTAAAATGCAGATGTTGTGTAAAATAAACGTCAGAAATAGGTTGTAGACAACGAAGAATCTCATGATACTGACAAAGGCGCTGACAGGACCCGCGGGGTCTGTGGGTTTGCACTAGGTTTGCTAAAACGCATGAGTGACAGAGCCTCCGTACTTCAACTAGTCCCTGGAAGAGGGATACAGGCTCTGATGCGGGACAGTCCTGTGTTCAATTCTCAGCGTTGCCTCTAGTTGGCTTGAGACTTGGGATGCATAGTGTCACCTCTATGAGGTTTCCTTATCTTCAAGAGTGACTAAAAGCATACTTTGCAAGGTGACATGAAACATGAAAGCACACAGGTAACACCAAGTACACAAGGGGTGCTCAGTAAACTGCAGAGGTTTGCACACCCGCAGAGGTGTGGCCCTCCTAGAGTGTTTATAATGCCATGTGGTAATTGGAGGTCTACCCCCTCTGCCTCCTCCACCTGCAGGGCAAGCATCCCAGTACCTAGTACAGCTCCTAGCCCAGCTCCCAATTCAGGAGACTGATTCAAGAGGTCTGGGGTGAGGCTGCAGCATGTGTATCAAAATAACAACAACAAAGAACTCACTGGAAATTCTGATGAGGTATAGCTAGGCTTTAGACACAAACCTAACCTAATATGGTAATCCCTGTGCTCCTCAGAACTAAAGAGGCAAGATGTTACTCAACCTAATAGGTTCACATTTCCATACCAGGGAGAGAAAACAATAAATAACTAGGTTAATTTACTGGAGACAGAATTATGCAAAATAATTCCGAGGATTCCACAGAAGATTGTGTATGATTTGGAAAAGAGGGATACGCTTAGAAAACCTCTTTCAAAAGTCTTTCTAATCTTCTCTTGTAGGCATTCCCTCCAAACAGTTAAGGGGCTTCAATATTAGCATCAGGAGCTTCAAAATGGTTAAAAAGCCAATGAACCTAACAGAGAAATTTTTAGCTATTATCTGCTTGGCTTACCCAAAGAGCCTGTCATTTATTCTTGTCATAAGTTTCCAAGGCGTTTTTTTTGGTTTGTTTGTTTGGGGGTTTTTTTTGGTTTGTTCTCTTCCTCTCTTTCTTTCCAAGAGGCTTACACAACACCAGAGGTCCCTAGGATAAACCAAAGTCCTTTAGTGGAGCACCTGGGTTTCTTCATCCCCAGCACTAGCAAGGGCTTAGCTCACATGTGAAGTGAAGGTCAACAGCAAGATGCCACAATGGGAAGTGAAGGAGAAAGTGAGTGAGCGGGTTGGGCTGAAAAGGGGGATTGGGCTGCGCTTGTAAATAGACTCTGCTTGGGAGCAAAGAGGACAACAGATGCTCTTGAAGAAATAAAGAAGAAATCAACTCTGGCTGGAAGAATTTCAGTTAGTTTGAGGAAAGGAAGGAATGGATTATCATGGAGTTACAGATTTATCATCTCTAACACCCTGGAATTATTGCTCCCTGAAGATTTAAGAACACAGTAGATTGATCAGTATGAAATGATTGGGGCCTAAGGCCTTTCTAAGTCTTTTGTTTCTGTTTATCTCAATAGAATGGTCAGAAATCCTTGTGTGGACTCAGATTTTTTTGTTGTTGTTAGGATGACTTGAGAATTTCCAGGCTGCTAACTTGTAATCTGATAGCTGTCAATTGTTCAGTTATTCTTATCAGATAAGGCCCAAAAGTCAAATTCTTAAGTGGACTTTAGGTAAACAGCCTCAAAACAGAGGATAGAAAGAATGAAATATTTTAGACTTCTGGTATTGGGCATTCTGAAAGCATTTTGGCATGTTAGCCCTTAAATGAGGATTCAGATAGGCAAGATGGGAAAAAATAAATAGAGAATCTGACCTAAGAAGCTTAACTCTGGTAAATCAAATGATGACTAATTTCCCATCTGGAATTTGACCAATTCAGTTACCAAACTGGTGCCCTACATTCAAGACAAGACTAAAACTGTTCACAGACCTGTGGTCACTGAAAAAAGAAATGCCACTTCTTAATGCCTTCAAACTTTGCATCTCTAATTCTATTCTATTCCATTATTTATTTAAAAATTTTCCTTTCCTTGCAAAAAATTACTTGTTGCTTGCTCACCTTGGCCCATGAGGTTTTAAGTGACAGTTTGTTAAAGAGTTGACATCCCATTTCAAGAAAGGGTGGAGAAGGAATGGGATGTGGTTACTGACACTGAGTAATGGAGAGTAAGAGCATTTCAGAAGACACTATCTAGTACCTGAACAGCCTTCTGGCCTGCTAGACCTGAACTAGACAACTGAGAATACAACCAAAAAACTTAAACCAGCTATTAATAAGTTGATTTGAAAAAACAATCCCACCTGAGAAAGATTCCAATTAAAGTGTTTTAAAATTATAGCAAATTACTAATATTTTAATAAATTTTGACATTTTAATAAGGGGATATATTGTATGTAAGACCTCTGAAAATTACAGTAAGACCGACTTAAAATCTGTGTTCTATACTTTGTATGCACCCCACAAATCAAAATCAAAATTACTTGTCAATCATCAAATATTGTTATCTACTCTGTCCCTGGATGAATGCTGGAAAGCTGTGATTATTAGTATATAGTAGCAGTTCTTCTGATTCTAAAAGAATGGCAGATTTAGCCATTCTGAACTTATGTCAGCTCTTCTTTGTGTTAATATACATTTTAAAAAGTTAAACATTTATTTTTATTGTTTTTGAGAGAGAAAGACAGAGAAAGAGAAGGGGGAGGGCCCAGAGCAGTCTCCATAGTTGCACACCATTAGTTTTCTAGATAGTTTCATTCCACAGGTAGGGGCGGGGCTGCATAGGGCAGGAACCAGCCAGGGGCCTCCCACGTGGTAGGCACACCCTCTCGAACTGGGGGGCCCAGGCCTGCGGCAGGAGCCAAACCAGGGGCCTCCCACATAGGAGGCTCACTCTGGTGAGAACCTAACTGGGAAGCATACCCCAGTTCAGCACATGGGTCCGCATGGGCTGGGGCAGGGATCCGATTCTCAGACCTTGGGGCTGCAAACAAGCGTTCAACCACTGAGCCATCCTGGCTTCCCCACATTTTCAAAATTTAAAGCCCTAGGCCAACCCAAATCTGATGATACGTAAAGGGAAAATTATGTATAGCATCTCGTCCCAAGGAAGAAGTTGCTATGCTACTAGCTCAAGGCTGCTGGAGAAGTCTTGATTTCATCCTACCTTGTTCTCTCCTGCCCCATCTTCCACACAACTAGATAAATGAGATTACATATCTTAATACCTCTAAGTACTATATGGCAGAAATAATACAGTCATGCCTTGGTACTCGATTGCTTTAAAATTCATTGAGTTTGGTACTCAATGCATTTTGATGAGAAAATTTTGTCCAGGTATTCATCATTTGTTTGATACTTGTCACACCTCCTGGAACCAATTAACAATGAGTGCCAAGGTACCACTGTATTTATAAATACTATTCTAGAGGCATGAATAAGATACCAAGCCGAAAGCCCCCAATTTCAAAAGCACTGTAAATCTCTCCTGATCCTTTCAGACAAATACTGACTCCAAAGAAAGAACTGAAGATTCAGCCCTACAAAGGGGCTTCTAACTGTGCAGGATTTTGTTTAAAAAGAGAGGGCTGCATTTAGTGATGGCCATTTTTTTTCCTCCTATGGGTGCTACAGATTTTCACTAACAAACAATGTCCTAAATCCACATTCAAAAATACTTTCTTAAATCACAATGTAACCAAATAAAGTTTGGTCACTAATTCCCTACTTCTCTCCTTCAACAAGTTTATTCTCTATTTTAAGATGGCAGGGATATTTGTTTAAACTATTAGGAGCCACAGATGGTACTTGGGATGATAGAGTGGAGCCAATTTTGCCTGAAGACAGATAGGAGATGCTAGGAGCCAGAAGATAAAAGGCTGCTTCCCCACCCAGTTGTGCACAAGCTTTCCTAATGAATCAAAGCATCCCTTCCCAGAGGACAAGCTGGGGTGCTGAGGGTGGAAGATTGTTTTTTAAGTAGAGCAAGCTCTATATTCATTATCACTTAAAAATTATTTCATGAATGCTTACTCTGTGAAGCAGTGAATCAGGTGCCTAGGAGTGAGCATGTTTTTTAAAAATTACACTCTCATGTAAAACAAGATGTCCTTGTAAATACTGACGATGAGACAATAGCTGTTCCTTGCATTAAAAATATGATCTAGAACTAAGAACACTCTACTTTTCTTAATAAATACCACAGTTTTACTCTACATGGTCTCAAGCTCTGTCTATTTTATTCTTGGAAATACCGGTATGTTCTTTATCCAAAGGAAGCTAAATTCCAGGGGTAGAGCCAGGAGAAATAATCTTTAGGATGAAGTCTGGTGTGCAGGGTGGATAATAGGAGGCAGGTGGGTCAAACTTATTTCTTTGATAACTGACCACAATACACTTGGCATCTGGAGGGTGGTTCCATAAATACTGTTGACTGACAAAAGCCAGGATTCATTTCTTCCTCCACTCTGCCCACTTCCTCTTTCCATAAGATATTCCATTCTATAAATATGTGGGGGGGGGTTTTGTTTTTGTTTTTGTTTTTTTGACAAAAGTGATAAGTCTAAAGTGAAGCCTACTCCTGAGAGAAATCTGAGCATGAAAGAGGAAAACAGAACAAGCAATTCAAAGTGCATATAAGTATGTGTCAGGAGTTGGCCAGCTGATCTGAGTTCGCCAAAGAAGATAGGTGTGGAGTGTCAGCCTATCTGCCTGAGTTGTTGGTGGGAAAAATTCAGCCCAGGAAGCAATTTTTCCTACCAGCCCATTTTGCTTGTCCCACATCCCCACCCCCAAGCCAGAGGAAAAAAGAGTAGCTGGCTCCTTATCACCACCACCAAATTGAATTGCTGTAATGGTGACACTGGGCTCTTCCTGCCATTCTGGCTTCTGGCCAAGAGCAAAAGTACCGGTAACTTTCAAAACTTAAACAAATATACCTGCATGAGCAAGCGCTAACTTTTTTTTTTTTTTTTTTAGAAAATCTCAAAGTAAACAAAACCTGGGATATTATACATTTGCCATCCCTCATTCCTTCTTTCTGATCCTTACCCCAACTGGTTCCATTTACCTTCTGAAGACAAAAGACATGTCAGATTTTGAAAAACAAATGTTTAACAGCAAAGCCAACAAGTAAAAATTGTAGAATATAAACTATTAAAGGAAGTCACTGATAGTTGATCAATTAAGCCACTGTAAAAATAATTTTAGAGACAGTTCAAATATATCATGACTATTATGCTTTATTAAACATAACAGATTTCTTACAAGAAAGAAAAACAAAATCAACCTATCTGACCCACTGTTCACTTAAGGTACTATGTTCTGAAAACTAAATGAAAACTACTCTCTTTCATAATTTTAAAATCTTCCAGTGTGGAAAAAGCCTCTTTAGGCATGTGGTAGATTGACATTACTATTCATCAAAATTCCCCACCCTTTCCAAGGGGGAACTTATATCTCTACCCTGTTGAACTCAAGTGTGACCGTGTGACTTGCTTTAAGTCATGGCCACGTAACCACATTGTTACTTCCAGGAGCAAGCTTGAAGAGCTAGTATGGAACTTCACCTCGTTCTCTTTTCCTCCTCTG
The DNA here is from genome assembly GCA_004027555.1 of Craseonycteris thonglongyai. Lineage (NCBI taxonomy): Eukaryota > Metazoa > Chordata > Mammalia > Chiroptera > Craseonycteridae > Craseonycteris > Craseonycteris thonglongyai. The sequence goes on along the minus strand of PVKE010027374.1, from coordinate 5,633 downwards.
CTCTGAAAAGTAGCAATGATGCAGAAAGTGGTTGTTCCATCAACAGACTGAGGCCAACACAGAGCAGAGCTGCAGCTCACACACAAGGGACATATATAATAGGACAACTGGGAAATCAATCTTTGTTTTGAGAGCCACTGGGATTTTGGATCATATAGAATAATTACTATCTTGATTGATATTGAGTGTCTTACACAGGACACTTAAAGTTTGAATGGTTGGTAGAAAGTATTCAGAAATTCAATGGTGAAACTTGGTGGTATTAATTGAATATAAATTGAGTATTTCCTTACAGGGTGTGGACTTTTAGGTTAGATGACAGCTTAGAGAAGTGGCAAAATGAAGGTTTTCTAAATTAAAATAAAGAGCTGGGTTGCAGTTTAATAGCAATTTAATCAGCATTTAAAGTAGTTAGTCTAACAATCAGCACAAAATCTGCCATCATTTTTTTTTGAACTGAACTGGGGACCTCACCGCATTAGGGAAGCACACCCCAGTTCAGCATGTGGGTCCGCCTGGGCCAGGGCTGGGATTCGATCCTCAGTCCCCTGGGCTTCAAAGCGAGCGCTTAACCCACTGAGCCATCCCGGCTTTTTCCTAAGATCTGCCATCATTAATCCAGTTGCTTCTGACATGGGCAAACAGAATATCAATGAGGACCTGAGGAGTCATTGACATGATTCCCAACATAGTTTCATGTTTGTTCCCCATGGGTATATCTTGTAATAAGGTAGTTCTCTGGATTAGATAAAAGTTAAAAGGTTCATAACCCAAATGAGTCTGCAAGATTACCTACACCTTACAATTCCATCATGCTGATTGAACCATTAGTGTTAAACAGCATTTCTTTATTGAGCTTCAGTGGGGGTGGGGCAGTAGCAATGGCCTGGTGGCAAGGTGACAATGGAGTGCTGGCAGCAGGAGTGCCTGCAGCTCCTACCACAAGGAACAGTCCTTAGACTTTCATGCCTGAAGATCCTTGCCTAGCAAGGAAAATGGTATCAGCTCAGGCATATAACATACATTGTAGGTTAGCATTGCCTTTGGATCTTGGCATACCAAGGACCAAGATAGGCCAATACCCTTCTAGCTGGATTCAGCAGTTGTTTTCCCTCTTCTCTCATTACACATGAATCTTTGTTAGGTCAGGCGACAAATGGGATCTCGTCTACCCCTACTCCTTTCCTCTCCTTTCCTTTTTTTCCTTTCCTCCCCCTTCCCTTTCCTTTCTATTTCTCTATTAATTTTTTGAGTATTATTATTCCTATCTTCTGTCTTTAGATATTAAAGGGACGATATAAAATTTGCTCCTAATGTCTTGGACATACTTTATGCCAATGTAACCTATATCCAAAAGCTAGTGATAACTGCATCAACGTAAAGATAAACAGGGAAAGTAAACTGGGAACATGTCAATCAACTAAGGCTTTACTAGAGCAGGGGTCCCCAAACCCCGGGCCACGGACCAGTACTGGTAGCTTGTGAGGAACCAGGCTGCACAGCAGGAGATGAATGATGGGTGAGTGGGCAAAGCTTCATCTGGATTTACAGCTGCTCCCCATTGCTCACATGACCGCCTGAGCTCCACCTCCTGTCAGAACAGTGGGAACATTAGATTCTCATAGGAGCATGAACCCTATTGTGAACTGCGCATGCAATGGGTATAGGTTGCTCACTCCTTATGAGACTCTAATGCCTGATGATCTGAGGTGCAGCTGAGGCGGCGATGCTAGTGCTGGGGAGAGCCTGTAAATACAGATAAATATTAGCAGAGAGGATTCACTGCACAGAAACCATAATAAATCAATTGCTTGCAGACTCATATCAAAACCCTATAAGTGAGTGGCAATGACAATTAAGCTGTATCTGGCACTTGAATCAACCCAACCCCCATCCCCCCAAATTCCAGTCCACAGAAAAGTTGTCTTCCACAAAACTGGTCTCTGGTGTCAAAAAGGTTGAGGGCCGCTGACCTATAGGATACACTACTGTACACTGGCCCTGTGCTGGGTACGATGAGAATAAATGGAAATCCTAAGGTCCAGGACTTAAGCTCAGGTGGCTTTTTAAGTCTAGTTGATGAGAAAAGCAAAAAAGGAAACAAGATCACTCCTCTTCTCAACTAGCACAATCTAGAAATGAATAGCATTTAGGTGCATAAACCACCCTCTAGGGCAGATGTGATTAGTAAAGATCAGAGAACACATGCAAGGTTTCCTCCAGCTGAATAAAACCTTTATGGTTCAGGAAAAACGGGAAGTCTAGCAAAAAGAGAGGGAATATTGTGGGTGAAAAGAGAGGAATACACAAGTTCAGTAACCAAAAGTAACCTCACAGGGAGAGCTGATCATCTGCTCCTAACTGGGCAGGGCATGGTGGGTAGTCATGCCCAGGCCTATAACTTCTTTAGTTAAAGGTTTCTAAGCCAGCCCTGTCCCCTTGTGCATCTAGGTTCACAAACATTTGAAATGCCAGAAGTAATCCACATTTCCAGACCCCTCAAAAGTGTAACCACCCTTAAAGGAGTACATAACTTTAACTGTCCTATAATCCAATCTCCATGTTGCTTTCTCCCACCTTTCTTCCTTACATTCCTCCCTTATTTCCTAACATATGAACAAAACTGCAAAACTGTCATTCTCCAGAGCATTTGAGATCTGCTTTCAAGAAATGTTGTCTGTATGGCACAAATAAACTCCTATAAAAGTTCTCTACAGGTTTGGATGTTTCTTAAGTGGGCAGTATGATACCAAACTGATCAAATTAACAAAAAATACAATTCAATCCTAAATCATTCGTATATAAACAATTTTAATTAAAATGCCCAAAATAAGATATGGTTTAGAGAGCTCAAGAAAATGATACCAGAATTCACATGAGAAAACAATAAATGGTTGTCATTTTTAAAGAAAGTTATTTTAAAACGGGCAGGAGAAGAAGGATCCAAGATGGCGGCATGAGAGGAGAACGCCGATAACTGCCTGGGAAGGGCCTTGTGAACAGAAGGGAATCAACAGGGGAAACCCTGAGAAGAAACCTCAACTAAGAGAACCACACAACGCAGAACAGCACACAAAGGTTAGAGAAAAAAGGGGAAAGCGGGAGAGGAAAAGGGAAGCAGCGGTTCGGGGACAGAGACTCGGAGCGCGGCCCGGGGCTGGCAAAAACAAAGGGGGATTGGGGGACTACGGTCAAAGTGGAGCTGGATTGAGGGCAGGCTGGAAGCCGAGACCTAGGGAGTGTGGAATCCCCACAAGACTGTGGACAATTTAACATCCGAACTCAAGGGACAGCACACAGTGCCCTAATCAGATCACAGAGCCTAAAGTGGAACAGGGACTGTGGAGCAGGGCGGCTGCACTTCCCGGCGGGCGGGGTGAAAGCAGGACACCAGCCCACAACAGCTCAGCACCCCTGATTTACGGAGGAGATTGACTGTGAAGGAGCGCCTTCTGAGGACAGGGCTCTTGGAGTGAGGGCTACGGCTTGAGTGGGCATAGCTGCATTGGACGTGCTTAGAGTGAATCCGGCGGTCTCAACAGAGCCGGGAGCATAGAGCGGCTGCTGCCCAAGCTACGGCCTGTGCACACAGGGCTTTCGGTACCCCGCCCACCAGGCCGCCGTGACACTGCTGCTTGCTTGCCAGCGCGCAATTGGGCTTTTGGTGCCCAGCTCACCAGGCCGCTTTTGCACCACGGCCTGCGTGGAAGTGCGCGGCAGGGCTTTCGGAGCCCCGCCCACAGGGCCACTGTGCATCGCTTCGTGAGCGCACCCGGGCTTTCGGTGCCCCGCCCACCTGGCCGCCACGGCACTGCTGCCTGCTCGCCGGCGTGCTACAGGGCTTTTGGCACCCTGCTCGCCAGGCCGCCGCAGCGCCGCTGCCTGCACACGGGACCGGCTTTCGGTGCCCCGCCCACGGGGCCACTGCAGTGCTGCTGCCTGCTCGCGAGCACGCAGCTAGGCTGCCGACCGGGTCTCCGCAGTGTCATTGCCTGTATGCGGAATTGCGCGGCCGATCAGGGCCTCTGCCAAGCCCCAGACCATCCAAGAGCTGCCCTGCAGGTGTGGCTTACAGGTACGATTGAAGGAGGGGCAGCCAGGAGGAGGAAAGACCAGAGTTCCTGCACCCCGCCCACACTGATCCACCAGCCCTCCTGCTGAAAGAGGAATCTGTGATTGTGTCTCAGGCCCGCCCTAGCTCCTACTCACATGCCCCCACCCCTGGCCACACCTTTGCTACCCTGCTACCTAACAGCTAAGACAGCAACTTGAAGTGCCCCAGGCCACAGAAGTTGTCTGCTTCCCGAAACCCTCTCCCAAAATCTCCTTCTCCCACAACTGAGCCCAAATGAAAAAATAAAGAGAAGCCCATCTGATAGGCAAACCACCAGAGGGAAAACAGACTCATGCGTAAAGCAAAAACAACCACATCAAACACAATGCACACCTCAGAATCCAAAGCCCTGCCAGAAGATCAGGGGCAGTCTTTAGTAAAGGAACTTGCACACTTGGAATCAAATCTAAGTGACACAGAATTCAGGGCTGCATTACTCAAGACACTCAGAGAGCTCACTCAATGCTGGCAAAGTACCCAGACACAGTTAAATGACCTCAGCAAGAAATTTTCTGAGCAAACTGAGTACTTTACCAACAAAATTGAGAAGCTAGAGCAGAACCAAAAGGAACTACTTGACATGAAAGGCATCATGGGAGAGCTGAAGAAAAAACTGACCAGCATAGGAAACAGGGCTGACCAGCTAGAGGAAAGGAGCAGTGAAATTGAAGATACAAACATGGAAATGTCACAGAGGGAAGAAGAAAGGGAAAGGAAAATCAAGAGAAATGAAAGAGCCCTACAAGAACATTCTGACTCCATCAGAAAGAACAATATTAGAATAATAGGGTTACCAGAAGGAAGCAAGACGAAATCTTCTCAGAGTCTACTAAAACAAATAGTGGATGAAAATTTCCTTAACCTGTGGAAGGAATTAGAGCCCCAAATCCAAGAGGAAAGCAGAAGCCCTAACTTCCTAGACCCTAGCAACTCTTCTCCAAGGCACATTGTTTTGAAGATGACAAAAATCAATGACAAAGAAAAAATCCTCAAGGCTGCCAGGGAAGAACAAAACATAACTTTCAAAGGAAAACCTATCAGGCTGTCACCAGACTTCTCAGCAGAAACTCTACAAGCCAGGAGGGAGTGGAGCCAATCTTCAAAATATTAAAAGAGAGAAATTTCCAGCCAAGAATTAACTATCCAGAAAAATTAATCTTTAGATATGAAGGAGGAATTAAGGCCTTTACAGATATACAGAAGCTGAGGGAATTCTCCAGCTCAAAACCGGCACTCCAAGAAATACTAAAGGAGGCTATCCAACCTGAATGCAGAAATCAAAATAAATGGAGAAAAGTTGGAACAACAAAAAAATAAAATGGAAAGAAGAAATGGATACAGGACATCCTCATATATCAATCATCACCCTGAATGTAAATGGACTGAATTCACCAATAAAGAGGCACAGGGTAGCAGAATGGATTAAAAAACAAAATGCAACCATATGCTGCCTACAAGAGACACACCTCAGCCACAGGAACAAACATAGACTCAGGGTAAAAGGATGGAAAACAATACT
>PVKE010027373.1:0-21648 GCA_004027555.1 Craseonycteris thonglongyai | reverse complement strand
GTTAATTCTTGGCTGGAAATTTCTCTCTTTTAATATTTTGAAGATTGGGCTCCACTCCCTCCTGGCTTGCAGAGTTGCTGCTGAGAAGTCTGGTGACAGCCTGATAGGTTTTCCTTTGAAAGTTATGTTTTGTTTTTCCCTGGCAGCCTTGAGGATTTTTTCTTTGTCATTGATTTTTGTCATCTTCAGAACAATGTGCTTTGGAGAAGATCTGCTAGGGTCTAGGAAGTTAGGGCTTCTGCTTTCCTCTTGGATTTGTGGCTGTAATTCCTTCCACAGGTTAGGGAAATTTTCATCCACTATTTGTTTTAGTAGACTCTGAGAAGATTTCATCTCGCTTCCTTCTGGTACCCCTATTATTCTAATATTGTTCTTTCTGATGGAGTCAGAGAGTTCTTGTAGGGCTCTTTCATTTCTCTTGATTTTCCTTTCCGTTTCTTCTTCCCTCTGTGACATTTCCATGTTTGTATCTTCAATTTCACTCATCCTTTCCTCTAGCTGGTCAGCCCTGTTTCCTATGCTGGTCAGTTCTTTTTTCAGCTCTCCCATGATGCCTTTCATTTCCAGGAGTTCCTTTTGGTTTTGCTCTAGCTTCTCAATTTTGTTGGTAAAGTACTCATTTTGCTCAGAAAATTTCTTGTTGAGGTCATTTAACTGTGTCTGGGTACTTTGCCAGCATTGAGTGAGCTCTCTGAGTGTCTTAATTAATGCAACCCTGAATTCTGTTTCACTTAGATTTGATTCCAAGTGTGCAAGGTCCTTTACTAAAGACTGCCCCTCATCTTCTGGAGGGGCTTTGGATTTTGAGGTGTGCATTGTGTTTGATGTGGTTCTTTTCGCTTTACGCATGAGTCTGTTTTCCCTCTGGGGGTTTGCCTATCAGATGGGCTTCTCTTTATTTTTTCTTTTGGGCTCAGTTGTGGGAGAAGGAGATTTTGGGAGAGGGTTGGGGGAAGCAGACAGCTTCTGTGTCCTGGGGCACTTCAGGTTGCTGTCTTAGCTGTTAGATAGCAGGGTAGTAAATGTGTGGCCAGGGGTGGGGGCATGTGAGTAGGAGCTAGGGCAGGCCTGAGACACAATAGCAGATTCCTCTTTCAGCAGGGGGGCTGGTGGTTCAGTGGGGGCGGGGCGCAGGAGCTCTGGTCTTTCCGCCTCCTGGCTGCCCCTCCTTCAATGGTATCTGTAAGGCCCGCCCGCAGGGCAGCACTTGGATGGGCTGGGGCTTGATAGAGGCCCTGGTTGGCCGCGCAGTCCTGCGCACCGGCAATGATACCGCGGAGACCCGGCATGCAGCCCAGTTGCACGTGCGGTCCGCCACGCCCCAGAGGCCCGGTGGGCGGGACGCCAAAAGCCCAGCTGCGAGCTCGCGAGCAGGCAGCAGCGCTGCCGCGGCCCGGTGGGCCGGTTCTGCGCACAGGCAGCGGTGCTGCGGCGGCCTGGCGAGCAGGGTGCCAAAAGCCCTGTAGCGCACCGGCGAGCAGGCAGCGGCGTTGCGGGGCGGCCCGGTGGGCGGGGCTCCGAAAGCCCAGCCATGCACTCCCACGCAGGCAGAGGCGCTGCAGTGGCCTGGTGAGCGGGGCACCAAAAGCCCAATTGTGCGCTGGCAAGCAAGCAGCGGCATCGCTGCGGCCCGGTGGGCGGGGCGCCAAAAGCCCAGTTGCACGCTGGCAGCGGCGCCGCAGAGGCCCGGTGGGTGGGGCGCCGAAAGCCCTGTGCGCACAGGTCGTAGCTTGGGCGGCAGCCGCTCTACGCTCCCGGCTCTGTTGAGACCGCCGGATTCACTCCAAGCACATCCAATGCAGCTGTGCCCACTCCAGCCCCAGCCCTCACTCCAAGAGCCCTGTCCTCAGAAGGCGCTCCCTCACAGTCAATCTCCTCCGTACATCAGGGGTGCTGAGCCGTTGTGGGCTGGTGCCCTGATCTTACCCCGCCCGCCAGGAAGTGCAGCCGCCCTGCTCCACAGTCCCTGTTTCACTTTAGGCTCTGTGATCTGATTAGGGCACTGTGTGCTGTCCCTTGAGTTCGGATGTTAAATTGTCCACAGTCTTGTGGGGCTTCCACGCTCCCTAGGTCTCGGCTTCCAGCCCGCCCTCGATCCAACTCCACTTTGACCGTAGTCCCCCAAACCCCCTTTGTTTTTGCCAGCCCCGGGCCGCGCTCCGAGTCTCTGTCCCCGAACCACTGCTTCCCTTTTCCTCTCCCACTCTCCCCTTTTTTCTCTAACCTTTGTGTGTTGTTCCGTGTTGTGTGGTTCTCTTAGTTGAGGTTTCTTCTCAGGGTTTCCCCTGTGGATTCCCCTCTGTTCACAAGGCCCTTCCCAGGCAGTTATCGGCGTTCTCCTCTCATGCCGCCATCTTGGATCTCTCTTATTAAATTCTTTGCGTTACTTATGAGTACTTTCAGTACACCGTTTCTTGATAGAATCCTAATTAATACAGCTGAAAGAAATTAAGACTTAGCTCAAACTGCTGAATAATTTTTAATATATTTTTGGGTTTCCTTAGTGAAGAAGTATTTGATAATAAGCAATTATAATAAACAATTTTCAAAGCAGAGGCAACAAATCCGAGAAGTGAGAGCAGAAGGAGAATAGCAAGGGTTAGCTAAGACAGCAACTTGTTGCAGAGTGAGAGTTCCCAGGCTGAGCCTTGACTTTTCAGTATCATTACTGTTTAAGTGGGAAGGGTGATTTGGGTGAAAAGACACCTGTGTCTCCTCTAGTCCTTGGTATCCATGTGCCCATAAGTTATTGATAAGCATCCCATTGAGAAGTAACCTTCTAAAAATTAACTTTTTATCACACCACATAGGATTCTATGGATAACTTTTTTTCCTAGGTCTGCAGACCAATCTGGAAAGTTAGTTATAAGTACAGAAAACTTCATATTAATTCAAAAAGTTAGAGAAACAACAGTAAAATCCTAACCCCCCGCCCCCAAAAAAATAGAATACATAAAAAAAGACAAAAAACAGAAGTTGATAAATGGAATAGAGAAACAGGAACAAATAGAACTGAAAAATAAATACAAGACAGTTCTTTGAAACATACATATTAATAAACACTAGCTTGCTTAATCAAGAAAATAAAAGAGAGAAGCTAAATACATAAAAGTAAAACTGTAAAGAGCATAATCAAAGATGCAGAGAATATAGTATAAATGATTACCAACTCTATTCACAGAAACTAAACACAGTAAAATAAATATTTTTAAATTGTAATTTACCAAAAAAGAGACCCCACTAGCAGTGAAAAACCTGAATACCATAGTCCCCTAGTACACACGAAGGATACATTCCAAGACCTTCAAGTGATGTCTGAAATCAGAGCTAGTACCCAACCCTATGTACACTATGTTGTTTCCTATACACACGTATCTTTCCTGAAGTCTTCGGATAGGCTCAATGCTTTCTCATACAATGCATTGCCGTCGGTAAGAACACATTTTGTTTCTGTTTTCCACCCATCAATTCAATGCCTTTTCCATCTTCACAGAGCACTTATCACACACTGTGGCTGTTAACTTTTGTAGTTTGAGGTGTAGCAGCAAGATTAGCACACATTCTTTTCCTTCTTCACAATTTCATGGGTAGCTTCATTCTTACCACAGATCTTAGCAACCTCAGCATATTGCCTTTCCTTAAGTCAAGAACTTTCACCTTTTTACTTTAAAATAGCACTTTGCAGCTTCTCTTTGGCATATCCAAGTTGCCAACATCACTACTCTTGCTCTTAGGGGCTATTATTGAGCATAACAAGGGTTACTTGAACACAAGCACAGTAAAACCTCTAGTGACCTGACAACCAAGATGGCTACTGACTGATTAATGAGCAGGGAGCTTCCTCAGCATGGAATGCTGGGCAAAGGGAGGTTTACGTAAGGGCAGGGCAGGATATCGCGAGATTTCATCATGCTACTCAAAAGGGAGTGCACTTTTACAACTTATGAATTGTTTATTTCTGGAATTTTTTATTTAATATTTTAGAACCAAACTTGATGGCAGGTAACTAAAACAGTAAAAAGTGAACCCACAGATAAGGGATAACGACTATATTCCAATACTCCATAGATTAATTCCAGGAAGACAATGAAGGTCATATTGATAAAATGAAAAAAAAAAAAACCAGAATCTTTTTTGATGTTGAGAAGTGCAACATTCTCCTTTGTGTGGCATGGGTTTAAATATATAGCATTACATTCCCTAATCTATATGTTTAATTGGCTCAGCTTTGAATAATAGTTTCATAATTAAAATATTATAAATTATATATAGGCTTTCAGTTTTTAGGACAAAACTAAGAGAATGCATAACACTCTTAGGTACAGAACAGGACTTTGAGAGAATAAAAATGTCACTAAATAGATAAAAATATATGGGTGCTAATTTCATCTTTCCATTTATTGGTGTTTAAAAGAATAGTATGTACTATAAATGGCAAGAAATAAAAGTTAAAAGTTAATAAAAGCTAATAAAATATTGAATTACTTGATGAAATTAATGAAATATTTGTTAAATTTTAAAATAATTTTTTTTAATTGGGAAGAGGATGTGGAACTGAAAAAGTCATGTAAATGAACTAAATTCTTAAGTCTTTCACAGCAGGAGATAATGGTTCTATTAAAAGTGGATAAATTATGAAATGGAAGTGAACACTCAGTTTTTAGGACTATATTTAAACATAGTAACATTGACAAAAAGGAATGGGATGTAGGGGTATAAGGTGGTACAAATGACATGTATTTTTATTATGTTATGTACATTTTTATTTTATTATTTATGTACATATTAATTTTACAATATATTCAAATATCTCAAAAGGGATTATTACTAAAAATAAAAACAAATTTTAAAACCAATGAGAAAAATATCAACTATTCCAATACAAATGTAGGTTAGGGGAAGCTGGGAAAGCTCAGCAGGTTAAGTTCTCACTTTGCATCCCTGGGGACTGAAGATCAAATCCCGGCCAGCCCATATGCTGAACGGGGGCACGCCTCCCACATGGGAGGCCCCCAGCCCAGTTCCCGCCTGGTGCGGCCCCTGCTCACCTGTGTAGAACAAAACCATGTCTAAAACTGATGACATACAATTATGGAGACTGCTCTGGACCCTCCCCCTTCTCTCTGTCTCTTTCTGTCTCTGTCAAAAACAATAAAATAAATCTTAAAAAAAAAAAAAAGAAATGTAGTTTAAAGATCTGACAAGCAATTTATAATATAGGTCACAAATGGTTAATAACCATGGAAATATGCTTAACTTCACTCATAATTAAAGAAATGCAGATATGATCTTATATGCTTAGGAGGCAAAGATTTTTTGAAGTACTTATTTGTTGTCAAATATAAAATTATTGTTTGGCTAGATGAAATTATATTGGTAAGACTACAGAAAAATAAGAATTTTCATACACCATCTTCAATACAACTTTTTGAAAGATGATATCTCTTAAATATGCATATTACCCACCAATTCCACAAGTTGGATAATGTATATAAATATAAATATACAAGAAAATTCATTGTGGTATATTGTTTGTATATTGAAAGAAACAATAATAGTAAAGGAACAACAGCAACCGGGACAAAGCCAACCGACATGGGCTTCAATAGAGGACAGGTTCCATAAATTTCAGGACATTCATACACTGGTATCATATACTAGCACTAAAACAACAAAGAAATTTAAAGCATAATATGCTGGCACCCCAAAATTCACAAAACATTGGTAATAAAGAAAAGTTTTTAGAGACGTTTATATAATGTAATTCAATTTGTTTTAAAAAGTCGGGAATATGGTAAATATATAGAAAATAATATTGGAAGAAGGGAATACTCTGCATATTACCAAAAAAGCTATCTTCAGGGGAAGGAAGGAGAGGTACTTTTACTTTTTACTTCATGTAATTCTTTATTTTAATTTTTCCAATAATCATTTATTACATTATTTTATTTTAAAAGCTTTAAAATAAAGAATCAGTGAAGAGCTGTAAAACACAAAATAAGATAAATTTATGTTTCATATGCATTAGTTGGTCACCCTAACTTTCCCCAGCATCCAGCACAATGACTGGCAGATGGAAGATATTGAAGCAAGGGAAGCCAGATGGCTCAGCTGGCTGAGTGCTCTGCTTTGTAGCCCTGAGGTCTGAGAATCGAGTTCTGGTCGCAGTCCTGGCCCCAGCTTGTGCAGACTCATGTGCTGAACTGGGGTGTACTTCCCACGCAGGAGGCCCCCAGTTTGGTTCTCGCTGGGCATGCCTCCCATGTGGGAGGCCCACAGCCTGGTTTCCACCCACCTCTGTGGAAAGAAACCATCTCGAGGACTGATGATGTACAACTGTGGGAACTACCCTAGGCCCTCCCCCTTCTCTCTGTCTCTCTCTGTCTCTCTCTCTCTCTCTCCCTCTCTCTGTCAAAAACAATAAAATAAATCTTTAAAAAAAAAAGATATTGAAGCAATATTTTCTGATTAGATGACAAAGGAATAAATGAAAGATTAAAACCTAAAATATCCAGTCATGTGTTTATTATTTGTTATATTAAATTCATTTTACTATTTTATTTAAGAATAGACAATTCTCATATAAAATATAATAACAGAACACATCTCATTTATCCATATTTATATTTTAAAGTGTGGCTCTTGAATCCAAGCTTTTGTGTGCTCACTTTTTTTTTTAATGTTTTTACCTTCTCTTGGATTCTCCTATCCACAACCCCCTGGAAAATAGGCTCCTGATTAAATGAAAGCCCTTAGGAAATGTTTCAAGAGAGGCAGTTCAGGAGTCAGAATGGCAATGGAGATAAATTGCTCATTTGCATTTTAGAAGCTTGCAGAGACAGAGAACATATGGCCAGAAATTCATTCTGTCTCTTCAGTAGTCATTGTTTTTCCCAGGAAGCAATTGTAATTCAGTAAATGCAAATAAGCATAGTTTAGAGTTGTCTTGACTTCTGCATCTGACAAACTCAGGAAACAAGTCTGATTGTGACATTAAACTCCAGAGGATGCCAACTAGTTTCTTATTTGCTTTGGTCTGAAATGTGCTTCTGATGATTAACTCTATGCTACACCCCACCCCAACCCCTTCTCTCCAGGGCACTAGACTTTGGTCCTTCCTAACCTGTAAACAGAATCAGGATGTGTCCTGAAGTTCAGCCAAGAACGTCCGACTCTGAGTAAGACATACTCCACAAAACACACATATTGCATATACGTAAGGGAGCTGTGAGGGAAGAGAAAAGGAGAGAAGTCACAATGGGACTCTGACATTCACTTTCTTATAATAAATTTCTTCAGATGCCAATGTTCATAAGCGAGCCAGAGGAAGAAAGTAAGAACACACCTATAAAAGACATGAATTGTCTATGTTATAAACAGCGTCAGGAAAGCAAGTATCAAGTGCCAAGTGAGAGAAAGGGGAAAAAATGTAAAAAATGAAATCTTTCAGTGCAATAGAAGACCTCTTTGACAGCTCATGTTACATAACACAACGAGAGGGAAGGAACTGTGGTTAAGGATACATTTGAAGAGAGCTGATAACAGGTCTACAGACCTGTATTCTAATAGGTATTGCAAAGCACTTTTTCCTGCCTACATTTTTTTTTTTTTTTTTTTACTTACAAAATGAGTACCAATACATTTCCACTTAATATGGAAATTCTACTGATTACAATTTTTTTCTCGGCCACTGGCCAGGCCACTTGGTTAAAGAAAAAGTGGGTAATTATATTAAAATACATTGTAGCTCTATCTTCTTTTCTCAAAAAAATCATTCTTCTAAAAGGAGGAAAGTGGCTCCAAGGAAAAAGGGAGAGAAGTTATGAGGGTACAGGGTCCATTACTTTTTCCAGAGGCAAGGTAATATCTCATTTATATCGGAGATTAAAATATTGGTGCTACATTACAAAAACTAAAAATTCAATTAGCAAAGGGTAATCTTTGACAGTAATAACTGATCTTAATGGACTTTTGGGGAATCCATTGAAATGACCATGTGGTATAGCAGAGGGATGAATTAAACTTCTCTCTAGATAAATGAAAACCAATTACCGGTAACAGCATTGTTTAGATGCTAATTATCTGGTAACTTATGTGCTAGTTGGATATGTTAAAAATACTACTGCTGGAAGAGATAACTGTCCAAGATACTTGTTTCACCAATAAGGAACTTGCAGTCAGGTGGCAATGGGCAAGCAAGAATCCAGAATAATGACCTCCCAACTCAGCCTAGTGTGTTTCCCATTACACTTACCTAAGTGAATTATCAATGCCACAAAACTGCCCTCTTACCCTCTCTCATGCCCAGGGGTGAACTTTTAAACCTAGGTTCATCTTTTCCATGACAGCTGGTATGTGTGGCAGGAAAATAAAGATATTCATTCCTGTTTTCCTCTCTCTGAATTTTTTCCTTTCCTCTGGTCGGTTCAAAAGCAGGCTCTGCTTCAGTACCTCAGGAAGATTAAGACTGAGCAAAAATTAAAGCAGCGAGCAAAACTTCCTGAATTACACCTTCAAATGCCTGAGCTCATTGAAGAGGAGAGAGTTTGGTGAAAAACACAAGAATAAAAAACATAGAGGCTTGAAAAAACATATTGGGCAGAGTAGTGTTGCCCCTAAAATATTAAAAGAGAGGAACTCCCCTGCTGGGGGCAGGTCCACAGAAGTCAGGCCTGCTTCATCTTGGCAATATTCCAGAACTGATTTCCACTTGTCTCTAGGGGTATGAGTCAATGGCCCTGGGCTTTCCTGCCTTGAGGAACATTCCTGTGTGCTGACTGTGGCAAGGAACAACAGAGCCATTGCTGCTAAAGGGTCATGTTGAAAGGGAGAAGATACAGAATGGAGGTAAAATAGTACTGATCACACCTCCCCAACTCTCCTGATGGCTTGATGCTGATGCTGGAACATGGACATGACCCAATGGGAGAGGTGGCAAACACTCTCTCCTTGAACAAATTCTAGCCAGGTCACTGAAAGCCCTCTTCTCAACTAGGCCTCAACCTTGACCTGTAGAAACTGCACATTTGTAGCACACATAATTGTTCCACACTCCTCCACACTTCCACACACACATACTAGGCTGAACAAACACAGTTGGTTTCTAGCAACTCAAGATTTGGAGATTGGTTAAAAAATAATAATAGTAATAATAAGAGCTTGAATTGTTTCTAGAGCCACATATCTTTTCTTGTAGAGACTCAATTTGTAAGACAGTTGTTTTTAATTCCTAAAAAAAATTGAGTTGTGGGGAAGCTGGGATGGCTCAGAGGGTTAAGCACTCACTTTGCAGCTCCAGAGCCCAAGGATTGAATCCTGGCCCTGGCCCACGTGGACCCACATGCTGAACTGGGGAGTGCCCACAGTTCAGTTCTTGCTGGGGCCTATGGGGGAGGCCCCCAGCCTAGTTCCTGCCCTGCGCAGCCCCACGGCCACCTGTGCAGTGAAACTATATGGAAAACTAATGCTATCAACTATGGAGATTGCTCCTGGCCCTCCCCATGCTCTCTGTCTCTCTCTCTCTCTGTCTCTCTCTCTCTCTCTCTCTCTCTCTCTCTCTCTCTCTCTCTCTGTCAAAAATAAAAATAAAAATAATTTTTTTTTTTTAAATTGGGTTGCAATTTGAATATCAATTCATCCAGCTACATTATCTTTAATTTGCTTCCTAATATCAGGGAGAAAATCTTCAATTAAGATTAAAATCAGAAGATTGGAAATCAAAAGATTTCTATGTCCTAGATTTAGAATTGTGTTTCTTTGGAACATTTTAATACATCCTTCCACAATGGCTTCAGAATATTTTTATTTCCTTCTAGGTATATATACAGTAGTTTTATTTTGGCCTAGGGGAGAAGGCCTAAAATTTTTTTCTATCAGTCTCTGAATATCAGCTTCCAATTTGGCCAACTTCTGACCATAGCACTACTTTACAAAAATACTTTTGAGTATCTTTGAGGATTTAGGCAGAAAACAAACATACAAATAAAAAAAGAAAAGAAAAAAGACTGTAAATATTCCTAGAAGTATTGAATAACCCCACAGGCACAAAAGAGATTCCCAAAACGGGTTCAAAAGATCCTACACTCTCAAGATCCAGAGCCACTCGAAACCAATAATAAAAAAAGACAGTTAACCCCCCTGAAAACTGGCAACACGCACACGCAGTAGGACCCTAGATAGAAATGGGAGTTCAATCCACATTTCTCTTCAGCCATATTTTTGAAGTCCCTAACCTGGTGCTTGCCAAGCCAAGGTCTTCGGACACAAAATGAACCCAACAAGTAAGCAATATCTGTTCCTGGGAGAAAAAGGACCAATAACTGATATCTACATATTTTCCTGTGATTTAAATTTGGAAAGGAAAATAAAATGTGAAATTTCACCTTCCTTTCTTGACCAGGCACTACAGATAGAGAGAGATCTGGGAGAGCTGACTTTGGTAATAATTTCTATTCTTTGCCAGTGTTTTCAGGATGCCAACTGCAGGCTCTAGAATGGGGTATCCCAGCAGGCCTCATCCTAGTCACCAGAAACTGTAGACAAGGAAAAATAATTTTCCCTCTACCCTTCATAGTGAGTGCCTGGCCGAGACCCCTTTTTACTCTAGGTCACCTCATAAATGGATAAGCTCATCTAAGATAGTTAGTTCTTCACCGTGGCCACTGTAATTCAAAACTGTCTTGGTAAAGTCAATCCACTTTTTCAGCCTTCAGTTTTAAAGTAAGAACCTGTCTGGCTCTGGACAGTTTCTTGACCCAGTCTGGAGGAAACACTCTAAATAAAGTCTGAAAGCTTATAATACAAAAGCTGCAGAGATAGGATTCAGGATCCAAGAAACTTCTCCATTACCTCCAGAGACAGCATATCAATGGGCTTAAGGAGCTCAACAGGTATTAATACCTTTGCCTGGTTGCTCATTGTACCTAGGGGGCTGTCAGGAGACTTGGTTTCCTCTTCCGACATCAGAACTGTTAAATGATAAACTGAGGCATATCAAAATTTTAAGAGTTTGTTTGAGCAAAAATTGATACTAACTGGGCAGTGCCATACCAGAGCTGTTTAGTTGTGTCCCTGGTATCAGGTGTTACGCTAAGGTCTTTCATCCATTTCAAGTCAATTTTTTGTGAGTGGTATAAGATAGGGGTCCAATTTCATTTTAATTCATGTAGTTATCCAGCTTTCCCAACATTTTTTGTTGGAGAGACTCATTGCTTCCATTGAATACATTAAGAACAGAAGAACTTATCCTGGAGAAGATAAGTTACCTACCAAAGATGATAGAACATGTAGGAAACCCATGCTTTTTTATACTAAACTACACAGACCTAATCCCTGTACCTATGTGTGTCTTCCTCTCCCAAGATCTCTAAGTAAGGCTTTCAGAGGTCTACAGGGAATGTACCTAATAACTGGTTCTTCCACTATTGAACTTGTAGAAGATATGACTGGGAGAGAAAGAAAAAAACAAAAAATGAGAATGTGGAGACAGATCAAGAATTTTGCATGGGAAATCCAAAGAAAAGAGCAAGAGTGAGTAAAAGCAAATTATTCCCTAACCAGTCACATGGGAGAGAAGGCTCTAGTGTCTAGGCTAAGAGCAGAAACAACTCAGTTCTTATAAGTGCAGCTATATAAGTCCTTTCTCCTATTGAATTTGTGAGAGAGTCACACCCCTTAGACCTACTAATGGTGTGCTCAAAGATGTCCTAAGCGCAGAACTGAAAGTCTAACGGACCCATGCCTAGGCCAAAGAGATCATGAGAAAAGTTGCAATTTTCCACAGTCTTAAAAAAAAAAATTTTTTTTTTACCTCAGTATGTATCCTCACTGACATTTTTACAACAGGTTTTATGTGGTTATCTGCTTATTTGTCATATACACATGGGTAATTCACTTCTTCAATTTATCAACATTCCTTAAAAAGCCACATGTACTACTATCATATTAGTCATCGGTTTTTCATGGTTGATAAATTCACTAACAATGATGAGTTCTGATGAGGTGGAATCACCTATGGCATAATTTTCCAAATGCTTCTCAGTAAAACACAAATGCAGATTGTAGTAATGAACTAAAAGCAAAATGATATTGAACTGTTTTATATTTTCCCATAGAACTGAAGATTTTTCATACTTAAGTGAATATATGATGTTACTTAGTTCTAGAGGTAAAAAGTTTCCTAATTCAATCTCTCCCCCTCAAAATAAATAAATACAGATTTAAGAATATATCAAAAATGCCCACATACTTATTATAGCTTTTTAAAAACTACATAAAGTAGAGGCAGGACGAGTGTACTGGTCCAGTGTTCCAGATTTCTATGTTCATTTAGGAGACAGACAGCTGTGATCTAGTGGGAGACTCACAAAACAAAGCCATGGCCCAACTAAGGGCCTTCCTCAGAGTTCATTCAGTGTGGCTATTGTTAATCCAAAACATCTCAATTTCACTTATTTTTTCCTATATCAAACACTATTTTTTATTGAGTATTTTATATAGGGAAGCAGGATGGCTCAATGAGTTAAGCGCTTGCTTTGCAGTCCCAGGGACCGAGAATCAAATCCTGGCCCCAACCTGTGAGGGCCCGTGTACTAAACTGGGGTGTGCTTCCCATGAGGGAGGCCCCCAATTCGGTTTTCGCCTCCCAGTTCGGTCCCTGGCTTGAGGGGACATGCCTCCCATGTGGGAGGCCCCCAGCCCAGTTCCCGTCCTGTGCGGCCCCCACCCACCTGTGTGGAAGGAAACCATGTTGAAAACTGATGACGTACAACTATGGAGACTGCTCTGGGCCCTCCCCCTTCTCTCTGTCTCTGTCAAAAACAACAAAATAAATCTTTTTTAAAAAGAATATTTCATAGGTAAGAATTGACCACATTAAAAAATATGTAGAAAGCTGAGGCTAAAACCTGTGTAGTATGAGATGGTAGGGGGGAAATCTGCGCCATTTTGGTTATTCTTAACCACATGCTAACCATCAGATCCGAAAACTGGATACACTCCCTGGGTGAGTGGGAAGGAGATGAAGTATTAGTGGCTGAATAGTGGGTCAATAAAAACAAAACCAAGTGCCATCTTCGTCACATAGGTTGCTGCCAATTTGGCCTGGTGTGGGGTTCTGGCAGGGGATTGACAGAAATAAGTGAAAAATATATAATTCCTTCTTCTTCTGACCAGCAAAGGTTAAAATCTTATCCAACAGTTCCCTCATGGAGGTGAGAACAGTGTGTCAGAATTTTATTCCTTTTTAAGGCTGAATAATACTCCATTGTATGAATAGAGAATTTACTTACAAATTTGTTTACATTTCCTATATGCATTCTTATGTATTTACTTAATCTGTTTCTTTGTCCATGGATATGGAGTTGTTTCCACCTTCTGGCTATTGTGAATAATGCTGCTATGAACATGTGTGGATAAGTATCAGAGTCCCTGCTTTTATTTCTTTGGAGTGTGGAGTCAACAGTGGAATTGCTGGATCAAATGGTAACTGCTAGGCTGTTTTCCACAGTGGTTGTAACGTTTTATATACCCAACAGCAAAACATAAGGGGTTCCAATTTCTCTACATCCTCAACACTTATTTTCTTATATTTTTCATAACAGCCATCCTAATGGGTGTGAAGTGCTGTTTCATTGAGGTTTTGATTTGCATTTGCCTAGTGATCAATGATGTTGAGTTGCATTCACTCTTGGATAGCATTAAGTTAAAAGGAGACTGGGCTCAGAATCAAGTTCTACCACTTGTCTCTTCTATGACCTTGAACGGGTCTTCCAACTCTCTAAGCCTCTGTGTCCTCATCTGAATAACTGAGAAAATAAATTACCTACATTATTAGGCTTTTGTGAGGATTAAATTAAATAATGCACATAAACACCTGAAACATAAGCGTTCACAAAGAAGTAGCTCTTATTGCTGATGCTGCTGTTCTTGCCATTGTAAACACTATTATTATTCACTTAGAAGTCATCACAAGTTTATTTATGTTCTTTGTGTTTGTTTTTTTGGTAAGCAAGAATACATATAACACTCTAATGTTGTGCAAACTCGTTGAAGAAAACCATTGGCTTCCTAAATGCTAATGTGCAAGTATATATTATGAATACCAAAATTGATTGATTTTCGAGCCTAGAAATATCCCTGAATGGTGAGAATATTAAACAATTATGAAAAAAAAGTTAGTCTCATGGAAGTTCCATTAAACACCTATAAGTTTGCAAAGAAATTAACTGCCTGAAAGAACTGGTGAACTAAAATTAAATTTTTTCTGTTCTTGAGTAGAATCGGGTGTAGAGAAATAAAAACTAGGTAAGGATGGAATATGCTTTGTGAGGCAATTGGGCATATTCATGGTAGGAACTCTTCTTTCTCTGGCCAAAACCAAGCTGGTAAATGCAAGTGCCTGAAATCACAATCTGAACACAGACTGTGACACAATCTGGACACAACCAGGGCTGAGATCAGACTTGGAAAGGGCCCTTCTGTCCCTCTAAAAAATGTCTGTGCTGGTCAAAAGAAACAAAGAAGAAGATCACCACTATATTCCCTGGTATTCCGTGGGATCTCTATGGCCAGAGGCATCAAATGGGCCCTAGTCACATTACTTTAGGAGACAAAAGAGAAACTTTTTGGCTCCTTCATTAAAGCTATATGACACAGAGGGTTAAATAAACAAACAAACAAACAAACATATATAAGCCTCTCTTAAGGGAAATACCCCCAACTCAGTTTTCAAATACATAGACATGCATTTTATTTCTTGATAATTAATCTATGTGGTTACTTGATTTGTGCTTGGATTCCAAAATCTTGTATTCTTTCCACTTGCTGTCAGCAGTTAGAAGCAATACTATTTGAAACCATAGCTATATTTACCTGAGTGCCAGTTTGTGGACAAATCAAAGAGGGATTATCACCCTTGCCCACTAAAGGGCTTTTCAAATGTTCCTATAGAAACCTTCAAGTGATAAATTCCAAAAATAATTTAAACAATAGTTGAAACTGATTTCAGTATGCAAATTACTAAGGTGAAGAATTTGAAGCTTTCATTCTGACATGCTTCTCCAACTATCCATCTCATTACCTTGGGCTTTCAAGCACTCCCTTTACCGGTTGGTGTTCCTATGATCTCTAGCCATGAAAGAGAAGGGCAGGACAGGACTCTGAGCTAAGAGTACAATAATAAATACAAAGTTTCTTACTTCATGGGACACAGGCATTTGTAATTCCTTTGAGCTCTTATACCACATATCAAATTTCCCTGAAACTGGATGGTCAAGAAGGAAGGGGAAAGAATTGACATTTACTGAGTTGATACTCTGTCATGCATTTTCCGAAACAAACTTTATGACAATTCTTACACAACTAATAGGAAATAAAAAAAATTTTTTTAAATTCAAAGGGATAAAGTAATTTGCTTAAGATTACACAGTCAGTAAGCCTAGATCTTTCTCCCTCTAAATCCCATGCATATTACATTATACCTTAAAATCTCTTCCCTGTACCTTTTTTTTTTTTTTTCTGAATGGCAGGTACAGAAATGTCCCTATTTGTCTCAGCTCTCTGGGGTAAGACATCACCCGAGTAAATATATGACTTCATTCAGCATGCACCAGGAGGGCTGCCAGGGCGGCTGGAACAGTGAGAGTGAGGACAAGGGTACTTCTTGACCAGACTGAAACCTGCTCAACAGGACATCTCAGAGTAGAGAAAGGCATTCTGATGTCTGCAAAATAATCAATGATGGCATAAGGTAAAGGTAAACATTTCAGTTGGCATTAGCCATTAATGTGATTCCTGGTGGACAGGACCATCATTGAGTGGGAAGAACTACTTCTGTAATCACTTGTAGAGTAATAAAAAGCATGATGAGATTGAGTGATTTGTAGTTCAGTTATATTTTTGAATTTTTTTTTTTTTTTTGGTCTCTCTTTATGCCCACATGGACCCATTGGTATTATTCAGTATTAATCTACATATTCTGATTTCTCTTTAACTCTTAGGAATAAATCATGAGTTAATAGAGGTGAAATCCTCTAAAAGGCATCCGGTGTTTCCCCACAATCATCTTTTGACTCCACATGTTCCAAAAGGCATACTCACTGCAAGCACAGAAAAGTCCAAAGGATACACAGAGCTCTATCGCCTTCCAAACTTTTGCAGGGTAAAAAGACACCTGAACAAGAAATGGCTCAACTTATGTATCTTCATACCATGTTCTTTCTACAAAAGGATCTTATTCAGGAGAACTTTTCCCTTGCTGCCACAGTGATGTAATAAGAGAGACAGGTATGGTTACTCCCCTGATTTTATACATGAAGAATTTAAGAAACAGCAGTAATGATTGTGGCTTTTTTTCCCCTTCGTAGTTTGTGTATTCTGGGCACTATAATTATTTGCATTTGGCCCTTCCTACGGTTGTCTCAGATGCCTGTGGTTTAGACTCCTCAGTAGGGGTACCTTTCATTAAACTCATCTCACATATAAAGACTTTCAGACTTTAGATTAGTAATAAAATGCTATTCTTAGCCCCTGTGATCGAGGTTCCTTTTATTCCCAGGGGAGGTTTTTGAGCGAGAGTATTTATAAGAGCATTCCTCTCTCAGATGATCATCCTAAGACTTGGATCAAGAAAGAAAATAAAATCTCAAATTGCCTTATTTCTCTCCTATTCTCCTCCACTCAGCTCCTCACAGTTGGCCTTATATCTACTTCCAATCATTTTCATGCATAGCACCAGGAAAATTGATTTTCCCTGGGCCTATAAACATAAGGTAAGTTGTGTCTTGCATTCCCTTGACAATCTCTTAGAAGAACTTCCTATACTTCCGAGGAAGGTTTAGGTAACCCTCCTCTGTACCCATAACACCAGCCTGAATACATTATTATGTTTTTTGTGGAACTACTGTGTAGTAGTTCATCATAAAATCATAAGAAGCTTTTCATTAATATCAAAAATATGTGTATACTATGACCTTCGTTTCTCTGATAATATACCATCTTCTATTATTTGGTGGTTTAGTTAAACATTTCATAAATTTACTCTTACCTCATTTAAATTTTTTTTAATGTTATTTTCTTGGTCAATGATGAATATGTGACTAACCTTCCATTAGTAGGCATAAAATCTGAGCTGTTTTTATCATTATATTAGTTTTCTATTGCTGAATAACAAATGACCACAACCTTAGCAGCTGGAAATAATACCTATTTATCACCTAACATTTCAGTAGATCAGAATTCCAGGGGAGCTCAGCTAGTTCCTCTTTTCAAAGTCTCCCAGCTGCAGTTCTCATCTGGATCTCCAGGTCTGCTTCCAAGCTCATTGTGTGTTGGTAGAATTCATTGTTTTCTTATTCTTCCAACATAGCTCCTCCATCTTCAAGTCAGCATAGGTGAGTTGAGTCCTGCTCGTGTTTTATATCTCTCTGCCTTCCTCTTCTACTGAAGCCAGAGAAAACTCTCTGCTTTTAAAAGGCTTATGTAATTAGTTTGGCCCAACAGGACAACTCTCACTTTACCATACAATTAAACATAATCCTTGGAGGAACACCAAGGAGTCAGGTCATGGAAGTCATTTTAAAATCTGCCCACTACAACCACGGTTGTGCTGTATTTTATCATAGATGTCTGCCTTTTAAAAAATTTTCTTGTCTATAACAAGGACATGATTTTCTATGAAGAATGTTGAGACTTAAGAAATGCAACCTGTGGTCCTGAAGCAGTTGGAAAATCGCTGATTCAACTGGACTCATTACCGTGAGCTGGACATCAGAGGAAGCATGTGCTACACAAGTGAGCAAACCAGCCATCCCCACTGGGCAAGTAATTATAGACGTGGTCTTGATTTCAGTGGCAGACAGAGATGCCTATAATTCCATCAAAATATTTCATTAGTCCCCAAAAGTAAGTTTATGACCATCATTTGAGTTGGAAACTCAGCTATCCTGCAGTCAAACCACAATTTCGGTTGTGTTGTGCAATCTAAAGTTTCTGAACTAATTATGATTAAGCTGGTTACCTAATTATAATGGAATTAAATTTCAAATATTTTTCTGTGTAGTTTCCATTTATTGTTATAAAGGCATACCAACTATAATCATCATCATATGATTTTGAATGTTTTCTAACATATATTTAGCTTATGAGTTAACAAAATTGCTAACAAATCAACCCCATATAATTTTATGGGTTCTTACACACAATACTGTCTGGGAAATAAGAACATGAACCAAATCAGTACCAGAGGTTGGTTTTATAAAGCAAATTTACATAGATACAAAGAGACATGAAATTAACAGTGCCTCTTGAGCAGTTACTATCATTTAGAAGAAATTAGTCCCTTTTCAATAACTCTCTTGAAAGAAGGCACTATTTGTATATTAATTTCTCTTTTTGCCCCCTATAAATAATGTCTGATTTCGTGATTTGAACATGGTAGATGCTCAAGAAATGTTTGCTGAGTAACAAATGAGTTATGTTCATTATAAAACTTTATAAAGAAGTATTTAACAGTGAAAAACTAATCTTAATGTTTTCAAAGAGGACTACTTTAAAAGCATTTCACAGCCTTTGGAATTATGTTGAAGAATATAACCTATAGTGATATAAAAGTTGTAAAACTGTAGGTGATGAAGACTTGTTAACAAAGAGTGTAAAATATTTCACTAATTACATGGAACATTAAAAGATACATAGCAACATACTACATTGGTTATCTCTGGGAGTCAGATTACAGATTGTTTCTATTTTTTTGTGATTTCTAATTTTATTTCTTTGTAACCAAATTTAGAAAAAAGCATTTACTGAAAAGAAAAAGAAAATGAATCAAGTGTGAATTGCAAACTGGAGCTTTCATCAAAACATAGTTGAGTCTTTGCCACAGACACCAAGTCATTTCCTTCCTTTCAGTGGCATTCATATCAGTACCATGCATTTTTTCCCAACTGAGATGACACAATGGAAAGACCATTCCGACACCAAGCACAAAGAAATGGAATGCCATCCTGAGCACCTGCCAATCAGGAAATCAAGCCATAGAGCAGGACCAGTATAAGATTCCAAGCTTACGTCGTTTGCTGATCAGTTACTATACTTAAAAGATATATGAGGGCTCTCCAAAAAGTATCCAGCAGTGTCTTATGAAAAGTAAAGGCATTTATGAATGGTTTTTTTTGTGTGTTTTTTTTCAGGACAGCCCTTGTATATACATAAAATATATACATAGCTGAAAAATTCCAACAATAATTATCTATTAAGTTGAAATTTTAGGGCTGCCTGACTACTGTGGTTTCTTTATTTTTGTCTACTTCCTTTACCCTACCCTTACTCACATTTCGCTGACCTATTCCCCCCATAAAAGAGTAAATTTGTCTGATTCCAGCAAACTTTATCCTTAAGTTTGAGCATATGTTCTTTAAATGGAGAAAGGAGGAGGATCAATTACTCCAAATTACTTCAGATTATATCTTAGTCAGAATCTCTCCCCAGAGTGGAATTAGCTTGGATTCAGGTTCAGGGTTGGAACCCACAGCTGAAGGACGGCAGGCTCTCAGCAGAGACTGAAGAGTAACAGTACTATCAAGCAGCCCTTATTCGTCCTTGTCCCTCTCATCTTCCCTTGAACTCTTGGTTTTGCTTATATGTCTCTGAAATCCTTAGAAAAATTTATTTTAAAAGAAGTGGGTGCCTGACTCATTGGCCTATTTCCTCTGTTTTTCACCCAAGTGGTAAACAATGGACTCTATTCAAATGTGTAGCGTCTGTGAGCTGGGAACCTGCGTGCAGACAAAGCTCATTTGCTGCAGGGCAGATTGCCAGACCCACACTCTCCTCTGCCCACCTCCTGGGCTCTGCTTCTCCATTATAAGGGCCACTTGACAAAATGCAAAACATTCTCATGGTCCTATGACCCTGAGCTGTCTCCTTTTCCCTTTGGCCCACAATGAAATACCATCCTAAATTCTCATGTCAATGCATTTGAGAACAACCCTTCCAAAGAGAATAGAAACAATGGCAGGAGGTAGCTCAGGCCCCAGTCACGTAATCTTCCATAAAAACTACCACATTTTATTTAAGACTTATTTATTTTTTTATTGTTCTTTTGAGAGAGACAGACAGACAGAGAGAAACAGCGAGAAAGGGAAGGGCCCAGAGCCGTCTCCATAGTTGACAGCATTAGTTTTCCATATAGTTTCACTCCACAGGTGGGCGTGGGCTACACAGGGCAGGAACTGGGCCGGGAGCCTCCAGAATAGGCCCCAGCAAGAACTGAACTGGGGGCACACCCCAGTTCTGCATATGGGTCCACATGGGCTGGAGCCTGGATTTAATCCTCAGTCTCCGGGGATGCAAAGCGAGTGCTTAACCTGCTGAGCCATCCCAGCTTCCCCACATTTTATTTATGATCACTTAAAAGACTGTCCTAATTCTCCACTTAAGTTATTTTGTCTGTAGACGGTAGCTGCTAGGGAAGAGAGCTCTTCAAAATGAAGGGCATGGCTAATTTAAGACTTTAGGTACCCAGCAAAAGGTGATTGAATATAGTGGCAGAACCAGACTGTGGAAAAAGAGGAAAAGAACAATGCTTTAAGTTAAAAGGGAATCCATAGGACAAGAACTGAATCTAAATAATAAACCCTCCCTCAAGGTGAGAGAGACACAGAGAGAAATGCTTTCTTGCTTTTGATGGAAGCTCATCATCCAGTGGTGACTAGCAGATATTTAATCCTGTTCAAAACGTCCACTGAGACATTGGGTCCGTGTCTGAAGGTCCTTGATATTTGGTCCTGTCTAAAACAGCTATGAAGACATTTGGAAGTGTAACCATGTGTACGATTTAATGAATCATGGAGCAAATGCCTCCATGGATGTTTGGACCGAGTATGACCAAATGTCAAGGAGTTTTGGCATGGATCAAATGTCTCAGGAGATGTTTTGGACAGGAGCAAATGTCCTTTAAGGCCAGTGGCATGTGGGAATCACAAGAGGAGTTTTTACAAATTGTATAAACTTACCCTTCCCAAGAATTTTATTTATTTTCCAAGGAAAGCTGCCAGTTACCCCTGTCCATCTAAAATGGTTAGGGGAAAAGTGAATTTAAAACTACATTAAGGGAAACTAAAAAATTATTTGTTGTGACATTCCAGTTATTATATTAGCTATGTTTACTTTTAAAAATCATTTCAACAACTATGAGATGTAGTACTTACCACATACACACACACACACACACACACAACACCACCTTTTATTTTCTGATAGGAAAACTGCAGCTTAGGAACGTTAAATAACTTGCCCATGGTCATGAAACTAATAAAGTAGCACTAGGATTTAAAATCATCTGTGTGACTAAAAAGCCATGAGAGAATTAATTTCTTCTTATGCAATTACTTTTCTTCCTGTTGATATCTAAACACCAATTTCTGTAGATTCTCCTTCTTCAGCCTCACAAAAACCCATCCTCTTCTATGTTACTGCCCCCACCTCATGGCTTACCAAGTTAGCCCCAAAAGGTTCTTAACTGATCTTCCTGTCCTCCATGCCTCCCTCTCTTCCTTCTCTCCCTCTCTCCTGGTTCTTCCTTCCTCTTGCCCTTCCTTCCTTCCTTCCTTCCTTCCTTCCTTCCTTCCTTCCTTCCTTCCTTCCTTCCTT
>PVKE010027372.1:0-21652 GCA_004027555.1 Craseonycteris thonglongyai | reverse complement strand
AGGAAGACACTAGTAATATAGCTTATTTAGCTTATCCATTTTCTTATTATGGCATACTTGAGAAGTGTATGTTGAAATGACATCTTTCTTCTCTAAAATAATACTTTATTCTTAGAGGGTACATCCTGGTCCCAAATATGGCTTTACCTGTCACAGCTCTAACCATTTATGCATATGGGTTGAGTTTTGACAATCACTATCATAAATTTTTTTCTTTTAAAATGTATCTGCTGATTGTATATCAAATTGTAGCCCACTTTTTACTTAAAACTATCTTAGGGATTTCTTTGGTTTGCTTTTTAAATTAGATATTAAAAGCACACACATACACAGTTTAGAAATGCATTAAAAGTAGTTAAAATTAAAGCTTAAGATCACAGGTTTATTTATCTAGCTGAAATATACAACTGTATTGGAAGAGAAAAATAAGTATTACTGTGTAGCATATGGGATATTGTTACAATCCTGCTTGTCACTAAATCAATGTAATCACTGAAAATATCACATCTTATTTCCTACTTCGAAAAGCAGAGTAATAGCTGCTTTAGGAAGATTCTATAAAAAATCTTGACCCTGTGCTACAGTTAGAAGACAAATCATTCAAAGATCTGACAAGGAATAATATTTTATTTTGCATTATATAAAGAGTAATTAGTGTAAGTCTATTATTAATGTTTGTGAAATCATTTGATAAAAACTGATGCCTACGAATGATAGAAACTTTGATTTCTAGTTTGAATGTGTTAAAATTCTTAACTTTCTAAAGGGCTTGCAGTGTTTAGATTGCTGCATTCCCAGTTTATTTGCCTGTGTGGAGCCTGTATTTATTAGTAGGATTCATATTTTACCTTTGTCCTAGATGTGTCAAGCTTTTCTTTCTCTCCCCCATTGTTAAGATCTCAGAACTTAAAGAAGCTTGGTATTAGGCGCAGATGTTGACTTTAGAGTCCATAAGAACTGCATTTAGGTTGTGGATCTGCTACTTAACATAGCTTTGGACAAATTATTTCACTTCTCTGAGATGTGGTTCTCCCATCTGAAAAATAGGAATCCTACTTCACAGGATTATTGTGAGGTATGTGTGAGTACACAAGGCATTTACTCACTCCTGGGTAGGCTTTCAACAAAGGTTACTAATGATTTCTTTTTATTCTCTTCCAGATTTTCTTTTTCCTGGGAGTGGGATAAATTGTTTCAAGTAGGGATTCTTCTTTTAATTTTAGATGTTAAGGAGCTTCTTCAAAAGGCTTTGTAAGTAAAGCTTTGAGTTTAAGTTAAAGGAAATTGGAATGTGATGTCCTGCAAAACATAAGGATGTCAAAGTTGTTCAAGACTTTATGAAGTCTGCCTAGGAGCTGAGGCAAACCACAGGAATGGAAAGTGGTAGAGAAGTCAGCCATTATTTTTGAACATTTGTACTACAAAGTATATGCTTTAAAAGTACTAATTTAGAATACTCATTTTGTGTCTGCATTTCATGAGGTAGAAATCTTTGTTATTTAGAAGGTGGTATTATGTTTAAGGCAGTAGGAACTGTTTAATCAGTTGATGGAATTTATGTTTTTTAGAACTAATTTTTAGAATTTATGTTTTTGAAATGGGTTGACAGTGTGTGAACTCCTAAAGTAATCTAATACAGAAACTATGCAAATTATATTAACATCTATACCTTTAAAAAATCAAATTATGACCATAGCCTTTGATATATAGAACACTTTAGTTCTAATTGTAAGAAAAAAGGAATGTCGTTAATTGTAACCTTTCTGTATGTAAATAACTTCACACCCGGCTTTATTATTTCCCCTTAACATAGAATTGTCCATGAAAAGAATTATTACAAAATTTTTGATAATTCTGTAATCCATTGGATGCTTTTTAGTCATTTCCTACTTGATACCCTGAAGTAAGCTCATATATCTAAAGCCCTAGAGCAGGGGTGGCGAACCTGTGGCACGTGTGCCCAAAGTGGCACGCGGAGCAATTATTTCGTTAACGCGGAGCTGTGAATACCATTTAAAAAATTACTGTTTATGCTCTTATAGACATAAAAATAATCGATACCTCTCTCTCACTCGATGAGTTGTCGAGCGAGTATACTCTTATTTCATAAACTTTGGCACTCAATCGCCAAAAGGTTCGCCACCC
Organism: Craseonycteris thonglongyai; assembly: GCA_004027555.1. Classification (NCBI taxonomy): domain Eukaryota; kingdom Metazoa; phylum Chordata; class Mammalia; order Chiroptera; family Craseonycteridae; genus Craseonycteris; species Craseonycteris thonglongyai. The sequence continues at coordinate 19,507 of PVKE010027372.1, read as the reverse complement.
CTGCCCTAGAGCATTGCCTTATACAGAGTAAACATGATGCTATGTTCATGCTTGGTATTATTACTGTAATGCTTAAGGTTTTCCAGTAATTAAAAGTTTTATCCATATATCCACACAGAAGATGTATCTGTAGTCTCTGTATTTATTACTGTATTTTTTGTTATTTGCCAGATTGATTGTTATTTAAGGAAAGGACTAGTTTGATAGCAGGGTGTGTAAGGGGAATTGGTAATTTGTTGATTCTTCACATCACATTTATCTGAGGGACAGCATTTCTGAATTTTTTAAAAGGAAACAAGTTAGATATGAATATATTATGCTAATAAAAAGTTAAATATATGACATTATAATCTATCTTCATCCAAAATTAGCTGGCTATGTAGAATTTGTTTTCATATTCTAAAATATGAGGTAAAATAAAGCTTCCTCACCTTCCTGGTATAGCTTGAGTTGAGGTATGTATTGTCTTCCCCTGCTTCAAAGATGCTCAATAGGAACAGAAATATAATTAAGTAAATGTAACACAATTCTGTGAGAAGTCTAGGACATTCGTTACAATTTTTTAAAGCACCTACAATCACAAGGCTAGGGTTAATAATCACTGGAGTTAAGAAGTGTTGGTACACCAGCAAACTTATTTGCATTTTCCACTTAAAATTAGAGTCATTGTTCTCTTTTCCCCAACTCACCAATAACTCATGGGGGGTAGGGGAGCAGATGGTAGGAAGCTTTGTGTCCAGTTAAGGCAGTAAAACTCCAAAAGTAAGCCCTATTTCTTAGCCTGTGTAAAATTTTACTAATTTAGACGTGTTTAACTTCTCATCCTTTAAATTTGTGTTCCTTTTCTGCTTTATTCTTTCAGCATAAAGATGCCTATCAAGTGATACTGGATGGTGTGAAAGGTGGTACAAAGGAAAAAAGATTAGCAGCTCAGTTTATTCCAAAATTCTTTAAGCATTTTCCAGAATTGGCTGATTCTGCTATCAATGCACAGTTAGACCTCTGTGAGGATGAAGATGTATCAGTAAGTTTATGACTGATGCTTTCAACAAGCTTTCAGATGTTTCAGACATTGTCTCTGTGTAGCTAATGTAACTGAAGTATCTGTCCTATCAGTGTCCAATAAAATACTGCAGTATGGTCTGGCATGGTGCCATACCAAGGCTCAGATCTACATTTGAGAAAATTATCTTAGTTCTTCACCACCTTTCAACTGAAAAATGCATAGGATCACAAAATACTTTGTTTTGCTTAACTGTTATCCACTTGTTAAAACAGGTTGTGGCTCACGTTCTTTTCTTAGATTGTTATACTTTGTTCATATGATCACTTCTTGCCTTTTGGTTAAGATCAAGTGTAGTGCATTCTGCATATGAAATTAGACAAATGTTAATTTTCAGCCATTTTATGCTTGCCTTGGATATTAAAAATAGTAGTACATCATAAAATATGGTTTCAACAACCCTAAATATATTGCATAGTAGAAAAATAATTTGTTTGTGTAATAATTGTGATTACTAGAATAGGAATAGTTTATCCTTCAGAAAGAATTAGCTGTTAGCATTTCTTGCCAATGATACAGGTTCCTAAGAATTTTCAACTGTTATTTCCTGGCTTTTCAAATGAAATTAGTGAATTATTACTAATATTTCATGCTAGCTATTTCTTCTAGACATTTTTATGTTATACTAAATAAGCCAAGGCCATGTATTTGGAGTTTAGTACAAAATGTATTCGTGAATGTATAAAGTAGTCAATAGTGAAAATTCTACTAGATATGATATTGCCACTGTAGGCTTTCTTAAGAAATACTGTATTATATGCATAAAGGTAGTAGAAACGCAACAATTGTGTATAATCAGTATATAAACTAATCTCGATCATCTCAAATCTGTCTACTCCAGTCAAATATAATTGTATTTGATGTCCCTTTCTACCATACTTTTAGTTATTCTGTGAAGCTTGAATGTTAAATTGGAACATGTTATTTCTAAAACTACTAGTAATCTCATGTTTTATATTTTTGTAACTCATACGCCCCTAATTATGGTTTTCTGGGGTTTTAGTTTTGTTTTTTTTTAAGGTTGAGTTTGTTGTTTTTATTGATGATAGTACTATATTTGATTAATTTTTTTTGTTTAAAATCATATCTAGATTCGAAGGCAAGCAATTAAAGAGCTTCCTCAATTTGCCACTGGAGAAAATCTTCCCCGAGTGGCAGATATTCTAACCCAACTTTTGCAGACAGGTAAGGAATTTATCATTGCCCTTTTATCTGAATGTAACGTCTCTCTGAAATAGTAACTCTGTTTTTAGCTTACTTGTTTTTAATTAAAAAAATTTTTTATTCAGTAATTGGATGTTTAATGACTTGTCATTATATAATTCCCAGTGCTGTTTTGTTTTGCTTTTAATTCTATTTATAAAAGTAAAATGACTACCTTGCTTTGAGAATTTTGATGCATCCTGATTACCCCGCCCCTCCAATTTTTTGTAGTTTCATAACTTTATTATTTTAACATAAAAGCTTTCAAGGTGTGCTAGGTCAGGTTCCCTGCCTTTTTAAGGAAAATGTGTTTTCTTGGTACTTGAGATAAATGGTTACATGTCTTCTATCAATGTAATCTGTGAGAAACTATGTTGAATCTTAAATTAAAAAGGAAAGCAGATGATATTTTTCATTTATATATTGTACCTCTTTTTCTCTGTCCAGATGACTCTGCAGAATTTAACTTAGTGAACAATGCCCTGTTAAGTATATTTAAGATGGATGCAAAAGGTAAGGCCACTTCTTGTTCTAAATTGTGTTTGGTGTCTTAAAAAATTGGGAAGGTTGGCATTATTCATTAAGGATAAAGTTTGTGAGATTCACCTAGAGATTGATTTTCATAGAAATTCTAAGTGTTCTTTAAAAAAAAAAAAAATTGTTGCTTTGTTCAATAGGTTTATGACTCAGAAACTCATCAGAAATTATTGCACAAACACCTCATATTCTTCCATTAGAAATCTTTTGGGAAAGTTTCCTTTGCCACATTAAAGAAAGTTTTCCAAAATACCTTGATGTTACTTATTAATAATGATAAACAAGGAAAGTCATGTTCAGCCTGACTCTGAATCCGTTAGCAAAGCATGTCATTATTCTTACAGTTGGGGCTGTAGAAGTTTCAGACTAATTTATCTAGTGTCTGATAATTCAGGATATTTATTAACTCAAGAAGAAATGTTTATAAATTGAGTTAAATTGAAAATTTTCATAACGATATAGAATTGACTTGCAACACACAACTTTTGTTTTGCAGGAACTTTAGGTGGCTTATTCAGCCAAATCCTGCAAGGAGAGGACATTGTTAGAGAACGAGCAATCAAATTCCTTTCTACAAAACTTAAGACTTTACCAGAGGAAGTCCTAGCAAAGGAAGTAGAGGAACTTATACTAACTGAATCCAAAAAGGTATTCTTCAATCATTATTATCACTTAGTAAAACTTCTCTAAAGCAAAAGAATATATTTGAAATTAGCAGTATTTATCACTACTATATGTAGCTTGTGTATAAAATGATATATCCCCTTAGAACTACTGTAGAACTTGAAGCTTTTTTGCATTGCATCTTATACTTTGGTTACTTGTAATGGTGAATCAGTGTGCTAATGTAAAGGGATGTGATCACATTTAAATCCTTTGAAGTTGTTGCCTTCACAATTTGTGATGCATTTTTCATGACTGCACCAATCACCTCCTTCAAGAAATTTTACCTAATTCCCACCCTTCTTCCCCATATTAGGACATTCTCTCATAGTATTCTGGATTGTTTCAAAATGAAAATGAAGTCACAATGACATTACCTATTTTTCCATGATACTATATAAGCTGTTTAAGAGTATGAGACCATACTTACTTGTCTGTGCCCCCAGATCTAGCATAGTTATAGATACTGAGATTCTTAAGGTATATCACAGTTAACTTCCACTTAAATAAAGTGCCTACATTTGGGAATAATGTACTTTTTTTATGTTTAGGAAGTTTCAGAAATTTCTCTAATAGCATTATTCATTTGCTAACTAAGACTTCTTCGTTGAGACAGAAAGGAGCAGCTCTCCAGCTGGGAATGTCAGCATATTTTACTTATACCCCAGCTAATAATCTTGTGGAGTATGTCATGATCGCTTACTCCTTTGTCCAATGGACAGAATGGCTTAGGCTCACTGATACACAGAGCACTTAGGTAGATTAAGACTTGCGTGGCCTCCTATTTTGTATACAATGACCTCATGAACGTGAATGAGGCTGCTTTTAAATATAGGAAACTGAATCTGATTTAACAGTTTACTACAGAATTTCTCAAATCTTTTTTGTTTGTTTGTTTACTATCCCCAGAAGAACTTTTTTAGATATTTTTTCTTAGCCACTCTCGCATGAAATTTTAATACCACAGATACACTTCATATCTGTTTATGTATTATATGCTTATGCTCTATACATTAAAAAAGTAAGATTTTTCAGGAAACAGATTTTGCCCCATTGGAGACAGTATAGTGCCTATATTGATAATGATGCTTTACTCTGAAGCTAAACTGACTTAAGCTAAAGGTTACACACGTTCATCAGTATTTCAGAAACGTTAAGAGCAAACTGACTTCACTAACTGAAATGAATTTGCTACATTCTCAGTATTATCTTTTATTCCCATTCAGGTAATAAAGATACTTATTCTGAGTTGACTCTTTCTAGGTCCTAGAAGATGTGACTGGTGAAGAATTTGTCCTGTTCATGAAGATACTATCTGGGTTAAAAAGCTTACAGACAGTGAGTGGAAGGCAGCAACTTGTAGAATTGGTGGCTGAACAGGCTGACCTAGAACAAACCTTCAACCCATCAGATCCTGACTGTGTGGACAGGCTCTTACAGTGCACTCGGCAGGCGGTGCCCCTCTTCTCTGTGAGCTCCTTGTTTTACATAGCTGGTATTTTGATTACAGTATTAGCTTATATTTCTATAGATACTTGAGCATTCTCCTCAAACCTTTGTATGAAGTAGTAGCACAGTAGAGTCAATATTTACTTTATGGAGACCTGAGTGGGATTGAAATCTTGCTTAGAGACTTTTTTAAAGTGGAGAATTTTACATCATACTTTATACTTTGGCAGAGTTTCTAAACCATTTGGTTTAGTCACTTAACTTTTTTTCTTAAATTTTCTAACAGATTGTTGTTCTAAGTAAATAAGTTCTTTATCTCTGGCTTTGTACTCTCATCTCTAGCCATCAATGTTCTGAGGTGTACATAATGTAGTTTAAAAAAAACACAGTTTAAAGCATTAGTGGTCCAGCCTTTTGGCTTCCCTAGGGCACATGAATGATAGCTGGTGAGCTAAAAAAAAGGTTGCAAAAAAAATCTCAATGTTTTAAGAATCTGTGTTGAGCTGCATTCAAAGCCGTCCTGGGCCACAGGCTGGACCTGCCTGGTTTAAAGGATCCTTGGAAAACCACCCTGCGAGGCCCCCGCCCACCTGTGTGGAACAAAACCATGTTGAAAATTGATGGAGACTATTCTGAACCCTCCCCCTTCTCTCTGTCTCCCTCTGTCTCTGTCAAAAACAATAAAATAAATCTTTTTTGTTTTTTTTTTAAAGGATCTGTCCTTTTTGAGAACTGTACAGTCTGAAATTCAACACTAAAATTTCTCTAAAAACTTAACCCAAGAATCGAACAGTTCAAAGATGTATGTCCCAATGCTCCAGATTACCCTGCATCAAGTATATATTGTCTATTCAGGTTCTTTCTGAGATGCACTTGGGTATGTGCTCTAACAAGCTTGTCCACCGTGTGGCCCAGGACAGCTTTGACTGCAGCCCAACACAATTTCATAAACTGTCTTTAAACACAAAATTGTTTTACAATTTTTTTTTTCCTTTTTTTTAGCTCATCAGCTATGTTTAATGTATTTTATGTGTTGCCCAAGGTAATTCTTCCAGTGTGGCCCAGGGAAGCCAAAAGATTGGACACCCCTGGCATTATACTATATTTGTAGCCATAGTACTTGATGTTGTGGTGCTCATTTAGCATTTGTTGAATGACATTTTACTGTTATATTTGAGAGCATATTTCTCCGTTTTTTGACAACTCAAATGTTCTTTGGATTTTTACAGAAAAATGTGCATTCCACAAGGTTTGTGACTTATTTCTGTGAGCATGTTCTCCCTAACCTCAGCTCCTTGACTACTCCAGTGGAGGGTCTTGATATACAGTTGGAGGTAAGAGAAAATTTCTGCTTTTAGTACTAAAAAGGCATTCTCATTTTAATAAAAATGTAAATCACTAACTTAGATCTGATTTCTAAGAGAGTAAAAGTCTGGTGATGGCTAGCTAGTAATCTCTCCTAGGATTAATTACATGGGAATATAATTTTATGGATTCAATTAAATGTTGCTGCAATAGGATAGCAGTGCCTATAGTTTTCATTGTAGGTAGTCTCTACCTTTATAACCTTAATATTTTTAAAGTATTTAATTCATGACAGTTCCAATCTATCCACAACTAAAAGGGCCAGATTTAAGCTAACTTAACACAAAACATCCTTTATTCATTCTCCAATAGAATTGACTGCTTTCTCTTTCGATCTTAACTGTAAGGTACGTTATTTTTTTAACAGCACATATAATACTTTATTCCCCCCACACACACACAATCATTTAGCCAGAATCATCTCTGTATCCCCAGAATCTAGTGCAGAGCCAGATTCTGAAAGGCACTGATGATGATTGTGGAATTGAACTTGAAATATGGAAATGTATGTGCTATAATATTTCCCTGTACACTGTGCACTGACACTGTATGAAGAGTGGTCAGGAAACTTACGGAACAGGGATTACCAGAGAGGTGGGAGTGCTAGTGCGCACAGTTTGATTCTGTAACTCATTACTAGTATGCCAAACTTCAGCCTACTTGCGTCCGTGTTCTTTCACATACAGCCAAAGAAGCACGTCAAACGTGAAGAAAACCGCACTGCCATTAAGTTCCTCACAAAACAAGGGAAAACACCTCAAACCATTTTGGAAGAGTTGTAAATGGTTTACAGGGACTGTTGCCCTGGGGAGTCCACGGTTTGGTGGCATAGCCTTTTCAAGCAAGGCAGAGTCAAGATGCCTTATTGACATTGTCAGTAAATTTGAAAAACTATAGTGGAAAATGCCAGAGTGAATGAAAAGCTGCTTGCAGAAATGGAGTATCACCTACAACCATTTTGAATATTCTCCATCAGCATCTAAGATGTCAAAAGTTAGTGCAAGATGTGTACCAAGAATGTTCACGTCGCTTCAACAACAGCACATCAGGTGTTCATGACAGTTTTTGGACCTCTACAGAGACAACAAAAATGATGTTTTAAACAGGATTGTCACTGGGGATGAAACTTGGGTTCATTATATGAGCCTGAGTCAAAGCAGGAATCTATGTAGTGGCATAAAAAGGGCACGCCCACCCCCTAAGAAGTTGAAGGTGTCGCAATCAGTTGGAAAAATTATGGCCACTGCTTTTTGGGATACAGAGGATATCCTGTGAATCGATTATAAGGATAAGGATGTCACAATAATTAGAGAGTAGTGCTTTAGTCTGCTGAAACATTTAAAAGAATCTGTAAACTAGAAGAGGAAAATGGTCCAAAGGGGTGCTGCTTATGCACAACAAACATGCCCATGCACAAGAGCAGTATTGTGTTGGCTACTTTTCATGACTCTGGTTTCCAAACATTAAACCACCCTCCCTACAGTCCAGACCTGGCTTTGTCTGATTATTATTTGTTCCCAAATATGAAAAAAACAGCTTCGAGGGAAGAAATTTACAGATGACAAAGAGGTTAAAGCTGCAATTTTGAGGGCAAAAACAATACTTTTTTTTTTTAAGGGTATAAATACACTTATTTATTCTAAATACACTTATTCTATTCTGGAAAGTATTCTAGGTTTAAGAGTGAGTATATTGAAAAGGGCAAATAATGGTTTTGGGTTTCTTTGACCCCATTTCCCCTTTATTCTGTGAATTTCTTGACCACCCCCTCAGTTTGTTTCAAATGTTCTGGGTTTGGCTCATCAGACTGGAATTGAGTAAAGCAGATATGAACCTCAAGAAGAGTGGCAGTTACCAATACTTTGAATTAGTGTCCAGAAACTAAATTTAATAGTAAACAAGCCCCACTCTAAATGTCTGTAAATAACTCCTTGCAATAAAGACATTCCTCAGTGCCTCTTCAGAGTAAAAATTATCTAGTTAATGAATGCATTGGTTTTAGCACTATCATTATTGTAACAGAGTATCACATGTATTCTCTTCTCACAGATATGTTGAGAGTTATGAGATCTGGGTTTTAGGGTCTGACCTGCCACTGACATACATACACACACACACATATATATATGTGTGTGTGTGTACATATGTATGTATAGTGACTATTCCACTTCCTATAAGCTTTCTGACTTCCAGTTTCCTCAACAGTAAAAATAGGGCTGCAGCTATACATTTTTTCCAGTTCAAACATTCTTATTCCATAAAGTGTACTTGAAAATAAGCAGTCTGAAATAGTTAATCTAGAATCATTCTTCTTTTACAGCCCTTGCTCATTCAAAAAAAATAATAATACTAACAACAGTGAATTATGTATTTTAGGTATTGAAGCTATTGGCGGAGATGAGTTCATTTTGTGGTGACATGGAAAAGCTAGAAACAAATTTAAGGAAACTGTTTGATAAGTTATTGGTAAGAACTTTTCTTTCCTTATGGGGTAAGAACTTTTTTCTTTCTTTGACATAGTCAGTATATAGCCCCATATAATCTAATTGTGTGATATTTCTAGCAAATGTTAGCTGCTCATACCACATGGTGTCTACTTTTTTTTTAATCTGTTTAAATATTTGGCATTTCTTCTGTTCTTGATGCTTTGCATAAAGTATAAGATTTATATAGTAGGTCTTTGTGCTATTTTATCAAAATATTTTTAATATTTGCTGCAATTTACCATCCATGTTGCTGCCCAACGTCAAGTAGCATTAGCAGCCAGGAAATAAGTTCATTTAAGTCAATAATGGAGAAATTAGGGCATCTTATAAAATCATTTCAAGTGTCACCAAATGATTTTCTTGTTGGATGCAAGCAGTTATGTAACTGACAGCGAAGAGCATGAATTGAGTCATTTGGCATCTGGTCCTCTTCTAGACCTGGAATATCTGCAAGGGTGTTACAACATTGATATTCAGTGCCTTTGGTAGTATTGTGAATGAAAAAAGAGTCAGTACTTAAGTAATAACAACTAATATTCAGAGATTTTTAACATTAGCCAAAGTAGTGCTTAAGAGCATCAACTTGTTTGTTTGTTTGTTTGTTTGTTTTTTATTGTTTTTTTACAGATAGAAGGGGGAGGGCCCAGAGCAGTCTGCATAGTTGATAGTGTTAGTTTTCCATATAGTTTCACTCCACAGGTGGGCACAGGGCTATATAGGGCAGGTAACTGGGCTGGGAGCCTCCCACATAGGCCCCAGCAAGAACTGAACTGGGCTGGGACCGGGACTCGATCCTTGAATTCCAAGGCTGCAAGTTGAGCGCTCGACCCACTGAGCCATCTTGGCATCCCCAGCATTTACTTTTAATGTCAAACCTAGATTGAATCCTGACTTTTCAGCTTACTAATTTTTTTCGGTATAGAAAAGATACTTAAGTTCTCAGAACTTTGTCTATGTTAACTGCTTAATAAATGTTAGCTACTTTTAGTAGTAGTAGTAGTAGTAGTAGTAGTAGTAGTAAGTAGTAGTAAGTAGTAGCAGCCATATCACAGGTTAATATGGAAAACTGACCGACTAGATCATTGATCCATTAGGTCTAAAAGAGTAATCTTACCTAAATTTCTGATCTTGGTAGTTTTTAATGCTTCATGTATTAAAAATATGCCCTGCAATTAATTGAGTATATGTTTATAATTATTTAGAACAGATTGTAAACATCTCTGTATTTTCATCTCTTAGGAGTACATGCCTCTTCCTCCAGAAGAAGCAGAAAATGGGGAAAATGCTGGTAATGAAGAACCCAAGCTCCAGTTCAGTTATGTGGAATGTTTGTTGTATAGCTTCCACCAGTTGGGCCGAAAACTTCCAGATTTCTTAACAGCCAAACTGAATGCAGAAAAGCTCAAAGATTTTAAAATTAGGTAATGTATGACTGAAGTAGTCTAGTCCTTGGCAAGGTGATGGCTATCTGATGCTCCTTGGATTTTTGTTTTCATTTTTGTAAGAGCTTTCTTCCCACCCTACCTTACCCCAGTGGGACAAAATAAAAGAGCCACAAAATAGAAATGTATATAAACATACGAGGTCTGGCAATTAAGTTTCCGAACTTGCCACCACTCACGTTGGCAGCACTGTACAAACAGCTCGGTAAGGTTTCATAACCTTGGTCTGTCAGTGTCTCACAGCTGTGTTCATGTTGACATGTGGCATTATTGCTGAGTGGTGTTCATTATTGCATGTTTTTGTATGCTGTTACAAGAATGTCAGAACTTGAATTAGAGCAGTGAACAAACAAATTTGTTAAACTTGGCAAGAGTGGAAGTAAAATAAGGTACATGCTAGTCCAAGTTGATGGGAATAATACCACGAAGAAAACGGCAGTGTACAAATGGATTAAACGTTTTTCTGAGAGGAGAGAGGGCATCACTGATGGAAAGATCAAGGTGCCAGTAAGGACCAGAACTGATGAAAACATAGCAAAATTTGTAGAATTGTGCATCAAAATCGTCAGTTGACTATGAAAAGCATAGCAGACCAAGTGAAAATCAATAGAGAAACAGGAAAATCTGAACTGAAAATCTTGGCATGAGAAAGGTATATGCAAAAATGGTCCTGGGGAAGCCAGGTTGACTCAGTGGGTTAAGCGCTCGCCTTGCGGATCTGGGATCCAAGAATCAAGTCCCAGCCTTGGCCTATGTGGACCCATGTGCTGAACTGGGGTGTACTTCCCATATGGGAGGCCCACCATTCGGTCCTCACCCCCTATTCCCCCCTCCCCCCGGGTTCTACCCCTGACTCCAGGGGGTGGTGCCTCTCATGCAGGAGGCCCCCAGCCCAGTTCTCAGCCCTGCCATAACCCTTGCCTAACTGTGTGGAATGAAACCATGTCGAAAATTGATGACATACAGTCATCAATGTGTGGAGGCTGCTCTGGGCCCTCCCCCTTCTCTCTCTGTCTCGCTCTCTGTGTGTGAAAAACAATTAAATCTTTTTTAAAAATGGTCCTGAAGGAGCTTACCGATGAACAAAAAAAAAGAGTTGAAGTTTGCCAAGACCTTTTGGAAAGGCAAGATGATGTTTTGAGCCATGTTTTCAGTGGTGATGAAACATGGGTATACCAATACGACCCTGAAACAGAGCATCCAAGTGAACAGTGGAAGACAGCCAGTTCTCCACAACCAAAAATGTTGTGTCAATCCAAATCAAGAATCAAAATGATGTTTCTAACCTTTTTTAATGTTAGAAGGTTTTCATTATGAATTTGATCAGAAGCAGCAAGTTAAGAAATAACTGTAAAAATGAAAAATAAATGATGCCAGATTGTTAAACAGTGCTTAGTAGTCAAGCAGTTTGGAGTTACAGTACCGCCTCTTTGTTCACATATTACTTAGGGAAAAACGTAAAAAAGGGACTACTCAAGACCCTTCATATGTATGAGTTTATAGTAAATTTTTAATCTGTAATTTTATTTTTAACTGGACTTTGAGGTGCATACAGGTCAAACACTGTCCCTTGTTAGATAAACACAGATTGAACTGATGATCTGTTAATAAGTGCTTCTTCGTTTAGGTTGCAGTACTTCGCACGAGGCCTGCAGGTTTACATCAGACAACTGCGCTTGGCTCTCCAGGGTAAAACAGGCGAGGCCTTAAAAACAGAAGAGGTGAGACTCCTGGGTCATATCTTGTAAGGAAATACTTACAGTAGCCAACAGTTATTACAAATTCAGACTAAATTCATTGAAGTGTAACATTGGACTTTATTTGAACTGGTGATACAAGTCGATTATCTACATATTTAGTTATTTGCTAAATTATATTTTTATCATCATTGAAATAATCTTGATTGCTTCCAATGTTTGTGGACAGTTTTTGTTACCAAACTTAGATATATTATATACCAATCTTTCACTAGGGTCTTATTAGCACCACATTTGTTTAAATATTTGATTGATGGTTGTCATATTTTTAATTTCACCTTTTTGAAACCAAAATAATAGTTTACATTTAAAAAAAAAGATTAAACTCTCCATTATATACCATTATAACTATATGTGCTTGTATTGGGATTTTTGGTTCCCTGATCTCACCTATTTTGATCACTCTCATCCCAGTCATAATGAAATATTTTAAATTTTCATCATGTCTTTCTGTTGTAACTTAAACTGACTGTTTTAAAACAGTTCCTATGTGCCTATGACCTGTCCCTTATTCATTTTTCATGTAAATTGTGGATAGCACTTTAATGTTCTAACCTGTCAAGGGGACATAAAGATTATTTGCTTTCTTTGCCATCTCTAATATTTGTTTAAAGTCAAAGAATAGTAATAAGCAGAAAAGATTCTGAAAGAAGTATAATTACTCTAGTTCTATGTGGTAATGAAATATACATCATAAAAGTTACTCGTATTTTAATTTAATTTTGTTTTCCTTTTGCAGAATAAGATTAAAGTTGTTGCATTGAAAATAACAAATAATATCAATGTTTTAATCAAGGTAAGTCTTCCTTTTTATTTTTTTAATTGTTTTTGACAGACAGAAGGGGGAGGGCCCAGAACAGTCTCCACAGCTGCATATCATTAGTTTTCTACCTGGTTTCATTCTACACAGGTGGGCTCGGGGCTGTGCAGGGCAGGAACTGGCCAGGACCTCCCACATGGGAGGCACACCCTGAGAGCTGGGGGCCTCCCACGTGGGAAGCACGGCCTGGGGCAGGAGCTGAACCAGGGCCCTCACATAGGCATCTTGCCCTGGTGAGAACTGAACTGGGGGCACACAGGCCCGGGCCAGTACTCAACCCTTGGACTCTGGGGCTGCAAGACAAGCGCTCAAGCCGCTGAGCCGTCCCCGGCACCCTGTAGTCTTCCTTTTTTACCCAGTCCTCCCACCTAACTAGAAAGTTAGTGTAAGAAGTTATTCATGCATTTTTTAGGTCTGTAATGTCTTTTTAATGTCTATTTAAGGGGAGATGCCATTGCATTCCAGATGATTGGTCTATTAAAGCTTAATGCCTTTTATAATAGACATTTCTGTAGCTTTTATAAAATCATAGATTGTTTTAGTCATTTAAAAATTATTGCAGAAGACTGCAAGCAAAAGGAGGCATGCAGACTTCCTTTGGCCCAAAACATTAGAGCAGATACACTTGGATTCAGAAATTTCACTGACTTAAGTTCTGGTGGTTGTAGTGTTACTGGAGTCCTTTCAAATGGCCAATAAAACCCTGCTTTGCTTATGCTAAGACTGGACAGTCCTGTATAACACACTGAGAGCTTTCTATACTGTAGGCTAAGGTATACCTTACCAGTAAACTTTAAATATCCTTAAATTTTATTTATCCTTCCCAAATATCTATTAGCCAGAACAAAAACCTAATAACCTAAGAGGACAAAAAAAGTCACAACAAAGTAACCATCATTTGTTACTACAAGTTAACAGTATTGTAGCCAGATAGGGAAAACTTAGGGGCAACTTCTTAAGTGTTGTGTACAAAATGATACTAATGAAGTAACAGATGTAACCTGTTGACAAAACTGTCCTTGCTTACTTTTCTATTGTAGGCTTTCTTAGGTCACCAGTATAGAGCAAGAAAGATAAAGCTTCCTTTCCTGACATTAAAGATATCTCACTGTTTCTTACCCTTACCACCACTCCCCATACCACCAAATACATAGAAATTCTGTGTAATTTTGTCTTTTCAGGATCTCTTCCACATTCCTCCTTCTTATAAGAGCACAGTAACATTATCCTGGAAACCCGTACAGAAGGTTGAGATTGGGTAAGAAATATACTTAAAAGAGATTAAAGCGTTCTAATATTTATGGCTTATAAATATGAAATCTGAACTCAGATGTTACATTTACTGTACAAAATGGTACATATTCTTAATAAGATGCTAAAATATGACTGTTACAAGCATGACTTAATATCTAATTTCTGCATTTATAAAATGAACTGGTGGAATACAACCTTGAATTTTCAGACTTGTTTGTATTCCTATTGGCATAACTAGACTTTCTGCCAAGCTTTACAAAATGAGTCACTAGCATGTAATCTTGGAAACTACATATTCTAGATTATTTTAAAGCACTGCAAATGCCTTCTGACAAATGTCTGCATAACTAAAGCACGGTTAATTTGATGACATCAAAATGTTACTTCTTTTTTTCAGGTATGACTGTCATCTTTAGGATGGCTTTCATAACTGACATGCTAAATCACAAGTGTACTGATGGTCTCTGTATAATAGAATTTTTTTTATTGTGTTCTCCCTACTGTTCCAGGCAAAAGAGAGCCAATGAAGATACAACTTCTGGTTCACCACCCAAGAAATCTCCAGCAGGACCAAAAAGGGATGCCAGGCAGATTTATAATCCTCCTAGCGGGAAATATAGCAGCAATTTGAGCAACTTTAATTATGGTGAGCGTTTCCGTTTGGGAACAAGTAATATGAGGGATTAGGCAGAAATTGTGTTGTACTTGATTTTCATTATCAATTATATATGTAGCTCTGAGTTGGTTTGGGGATCTAGAGCTTTTGGGGAAACAACTGATCCCATTCCTTTCTGACCCACCCTTGTTGGCTTACTGAGCATGCAACACTAAGGATTTACTAGAAAAAAAGAAGACTATGCCTCTTGTAGTCAGAAGAAAGGAAGTTGGCATGAACCATCCATTCCTGGTTTTCTCTTTTCTAGCTTCAAGGCAAGACACTCTGCGTTCTCCCTCAGGGATAGAGCTATAGCTTCTGGCACATGTGGTATTAATAATTCTTCATGGGCCTTGTGAGCCTACTGCTTGTCCTCTCATCATTTGTACTACTGCAAAAAGATAGGTCATAGAAACAGTTCGATGTTAAAACAAGGAAGATGTGTTTCATTGTGGTCTCCTGCTGCTCAGAGTAGTATATTTAATATACTCATTAGACATAGCTGAACATTTGAGGGTAACCCAGTTCTTCATATGAAAATTGATTGAGCAGTAGTTGAATGGATGACTTAATGGTCTGTTAGCTTATAGCTAATAATATATTTGTAAGGATATTAATGTGTTGTGTGTGTTGATAATAAATTTACTGAGAAATGCAAAGTTTTATGAGTATGATAGGAAGGAAATGTGCAGACATGTGCAATAGATGAGGCCAAGTCTTCAGTTGTCAAAATTGCAGGAGTTGTAGCCTACACAAAGGTTGGGACATGACCGAAATGCCCCCATGGTCACAGCATCTGTCACTGGGACCATTTTGCCCGCAGACCACCTCTGATTTTCTGAGTGTGTTCACTAGGGTAATAAACATGGTGGTTTCATTTAACCGGCTTACATACCAATCGGCTTAGAAAAATGTGTCCTAACATGAGCGGTGACTTTGAATCATATCCTAGTCTCTTACACAAATAAATATTGGCTAAGCTGGGGGGAAATCTAGTTTTCTAACTGAAGAGTTTCGGGGGGGGGGTGGTGCGTCATCCAGATACCGTATTTTCTGGCGTATAAGACGACCAGGTGTATAAGACTGTAGTCTTATACAGCGAATATAGGCCTAAACCTATGTTTTAACTGTAAAATTAGGGGGTCGTCTTATACGCCGGAAAATACGGTAATTGTTTCTAGCCATGCTGGCAAAAACTGGATTGCAGCACTGACTTAACAGGACTTTTTCAAGTGTCCAACATTAAAAATAGCAACACCAGATCTTTTCATTTCTCCTAACAAGATGCCATAATGAGGAAGTTTGAAAGTTCAATGAAGAGATTTAATCTTTGGAATTAGAAATTTGAGACTCTTAAATTCATTTATGTATGATAAAATGTCCAGCCCTGCTGCTAACTTCAGTTTTCTTCACTGGAAAGACTCCTTTGAGGAAATATTTCTCTAGAGCTATGAGACTAACCAATGACTTAAAGTCTAATTCTATGGTATGACACAAGGTGATTTGATTTTTTTCAGCAGAAGATATGTTTAATATATATCAGTAACCCAAACACTGTATACGTGTCACCTTTTCAGCAGCACCTCTGAGCAGCTGCAGGAGCTGGTAAAGCAGTGGGAAAAGCTATCAGTATTTACACCTACATTTTTGTGAGTCCGGGTGCTTGAAATACTGTGACCAAAACAAATTGCAGTTGAAAGTTTTCAGTCCAGCCTAATTTTTCAAAATTGATCATTGACAATTTATTTGCACGTTTATGGCACCAACTTTTGAAGGCCAGTGGCTTTTTGTTAATTCCGTATTACGTATAAAATTTTTTATAGTTTCATTATCTTTGGTAATGATAGGCACCAAAATAAAGATCTAAGAAATGTAGTTATAGGGGATTCCAAGTTGGCTCAGCGGGTTGAGCATTCACTCTACAGCCCTGGGGTCCAAGGATTGAATTCCAGACCTGCCAGTTTGGACCCATATGCTGAACTAGGGTGTGCCCCCAATTAAGTTTTTGCCAGGGGAATGTCTCTCATGTGGGAGGCCCCCAGCATGGTTCCTGCCCTTTGCAACCCCACACCCACTTGTGGAATGAAACTATCAAAAACTAATGACTTAAACTATGGCGACTGCTATGGGTC
Source organism: Craseonycteris thonglongyai (assembly GCA_004027555.1). Lineage (NCBI taxonomy): Eukaryota > Metazoa > Chordata > Mammalia > Chiroptera > Craseonycteridae > Craseonycteris > Craseonycteris thonglongyai. The sequence goes on along the minus strand of PVKE010027372.1, from coordinate 2,681 downwards.
CTCCCCTTTCTGTCTCTGTCTGTCAGAAACAGCAATAAAAATAAAAATGAATCTAAAAAAAAGGTAGTGTTAGCACTGTCACCTTGAAACATCTTTATTAATGGGATAATTACTGTATTTGGCACCTTGCCGTGTTCTGGTATATATGTTGCCCTGGTTTTATGTAAATTGAATTTGTAGATGTTAATAACAGCATACCAATGCTACTTTTATAGAGCCCACTGCTATATTCAGAGCTACAAGCTACATTTCTTCTCTGTTGGCTGTATCATGAAGTCCTGAGCAAGACCTAAACCCTTGTTCGCTTTTTCGTAGAGCAGAGAGGAGCCTTCAGGGGAAGTAGAGGTGGCCGAGGTTGGGGAGCACGAGGAAATCGCAGTCGGGGAAGACTCTACTGAATAAGACATCACATTCGTCAGCATTGTCACGAGCTTAATATCCTTAAATTCTACTACTCATTGGATTGCCGGGGATGTCCCTTTAAAAGGACTGATGCCTTCAGCTAAAATCTTAAATGTTCTTTATACCTTTGTATGTATGATCTACTTTTGTAACAGACCATGGTTGTGTCCAAGGTAAAACCACAGCGATATTTTTGAATGCTCTGTGCTCAGTCTTGATTCTTTTTGCAATATCATTCAGACTTTAGAATCTTTTACTTTTAAGCATCTTAATTATTTGTTATTGAGAGCTATTCAAGTCTAGTATGTAATGAATTCAGTCCATTTCTGATAACTTGTAAAGATCTTGTTTTGAAAGGTTATTGATTATCCTCTCATCTGTTTTATTTTTTTATTTTTGCCCAATATATGGAGAAGGGTAATGGTCAGTCTTGACATTTTATTTTCACTGTTTTTTAATAAAGCTGCTAGGCAATGGTTCATTCCTACCTAGTGTCATAAGAGCAAAATAACTTACCAGTTTTCTTAAAATGTAGAAATGACATTACATTTTTAGGAGAAAGTAAGTTGCTTTCCACTGCTTAACTCTTCTCCATATGTTGTGATAAACTTTTGAATATGGGATCTTACTATTTGAATAGAAATATGTATGTATAATATACATACATATATAAGTGTGTGTGTGTGTGTGTATACGTATACACACATGCATACTGTGAAACTTGACTACACAACATAAATCATTTTTTTAATTCCAGGAATGGGTTATCTTTGACATGATGATTATCCTTTTAAGGCTGAATCCATTATTAACTTGTTATCTAGGTTTTCCTCCCTGTAGTGAGGGCTTTTGAGTCAGTTGCACTTACATAATTATTGTTATTTAAAACTAAAAGTAAAGGCTGCATTTTCAAAGATAAGTTTGGAGATCCCCGTTGAAGAAATACAGCCAAAATATCGAATCTGATGTACATATAGGTTTCTACAGGATAACATAGAATAATTTAGAATTTGGGGATTTAATAACAGGGCAACCCAGGAAAAGTGACTTGATAACATGGTGTACCATTAATAAGGGATGCTCTCTGTTTGCTTTTGCCACTTTGAAGATTTTAACTTCTCAGGTTATTAATCAAAATTATTGTATAAGTTAGCCAATAGAATCTTTAGGTTAAAACAACAGATGGGGGGTTTGTGGAGTGTTTAATGTCATGGGCATTGTTAGTAGCATAGGACCTTTGCTCTGCATTTGAATGTTTCATATTCTTTTTTGTTTCACAGTTAACCTTCCCAAGTTTGTTCAAATTCAATGCCTGAATGACATTTTCTAGTAATCTGGTGACATATTTTTTGAGGAATGGTTTGTGATTCTAATGCAGGTGTCTTCATTACCGTACTATTACTCTACGTTGGGGAAAAGGTAAAACTCCTTTGTAAGAATTACTGCACGTTTAAATACCAGAGTGATAATAAAGTGAGCAAAAAGGTTGGTCAGCTTGACTATGGAGTGGTGGCAATAATCTAAACATTCCAAAAGACTGAGCTGAACCTAAACTCCATTGGAATCTGAAAAGACATAGGAACATGGAATTGCCATTTGAAAACTGTGACCAGGTAGTAGATAGACCTCAGGCAGATATCATCCTGTGGCCTAAAGCCATTTCAAGTACAGAAACTATATTGGGACTAGTTAAGAACATTAAGTGTAACTTTTCCTCTTTATTTTTTTTAAGAATATTTGTAAATTCAAAGCTAAGCAGAAGTGACTTTCTCAAGTTTGATCCTGAGTTGACTGTTTCTTCCTTTACCACCTCATTGTTCCCCTTCTCTTTCCTAAGGCAATAGTGCACAAGCTAGGTTATCTTTGCTCCAAAAATCTGAATGAAAACCTTCATGCCATGATTTCCTTTTGCAAGACACCTGTTTATCACCTTGTTCAAAAGTAAATGTTCCCTTATGCTTTTGAAATAAATTTCCTTTTGTAATTTTGTTTCATGTCTTGATGTGTTACAATTATGGTAACTTCAGATTCTTGGATATTCGTTAAGTATTCATTGATTGCTTCTCATGTGCCACAGTGTGTTAGACCTAAAAGGTATAAAGATGGACAAGCTACTTTTATTCTTTCAAGGAGTTCAGTCTTGCAAGTGTTTTTAAACAACACGCCTACATTTCAATTGTTAACTTACCTATGTCCTAGAATGCACACTGATCAGTGGTTAGACTTCCATACCCAGTGTCTAGCCCTATACTAAGCAAAAGCAGGTAAACTGCATTTTT
>PVKE010027371.1:0-21679 GCA_004027555.1 Craseonycteris thonglongyai | reverse complement strand
AGAGACAGAGACAGTTAGAGAACCAAACTGTGGGAACTCCCCAGTTCAGCACGTGGGTCCTGCCTGGGCCGGAGCCGGGATTCGATCCTCGGTCCTCATGGCCTCAAAGCGAGCGCTCAACCCGCTGAGCCGTCCCGGCTTTCCCCCATGTCTACTAACATTTGCTTAACAATTTTTTTCAAACAGTATTACTGATTTTATAGTCTACTTTGACTCCTTATATTTGCATATGTGTAACAAAAAATATTGATTAATATATAATTACCTCCTATTTTTTTAATAAACCAATATAATACTAAACTTCAAGAGTTTACTTCTGCCTGTAGGGCTATAAAGCCCTTATGCTTTTATTTTATTTGAATGTGTTTTCTAGCTCAGTTGAGAGCAGAGTAAACTATCCAATTCACTTCCATCTGATTTCATCTACAGTATTTATAATCTTAAAGGTGTCATTTTCCCAAAAGATACCCAAATGTCTCAATATCTTTGCCCTAGCAAGAAGTGACATCCATTTCCACCTCAAGGGCTGAGATTTTCTAGTCAAGTACCATCAGGTTCCTGAAGGACATTGTAGACATCATTTCTGCATGCAAAACATAGTACTTATACTTGTTTTTATTACTGGCTTTGTCTTGTCTTAATTCAATGATGGAATCTGAGGCACGGTAATGTTAAAATATTTATTTTTAAAATTATATTCATGTAGAATTGAGGACAAATTATTATTGAACCAATACAAATAACTACATTGTCATGAAAAGTAAAGGTCTTTATTAAAAGTACTTAACCATTATAACTATTTTTATAGGTGTTTAATAGACAAAGCCAAATATTATATATCATAATTTTTACAAAGTCATTATTTGTATGTTTTTCTTGGCAACTTATTAGTTTTGATTCTCTATTAAGAATTTTCAGAAAGTATTTTTTTCCCAGCACTGAGGACTCAGATTCAGAGTGCTTCATTTAGTTTTTACACATTTAATCTCTTAAAATCATGGTTAAAGATAGATTGAGAAGAAAGGAAAAGGGTTTCTTTCATGTTCAATAAAACAGAAAATTAAATTAAGCCCAGTTAAATTATTTTACTAAGTCCCTTTAGTTCTAAGCACTCCCTTCTTGTTTTGCTGGTCTGGAGCTGTGCAGACTACCTGCACAAACTCCGCCTTTTTCTATGTGATGAGTCTCAGCCAGCCTGACTCATGCACCTCATGTAGTTAGCATATTGTGTGTGGGGACAAGTTGACATCTTTTGGGAAGGTCTACATCCATGAGTCAATATCCTGTGGTATCAGGAGTATCAACAGTGTCTGATACATTTCTTACTGAAGCCCTTTTAATAATTCTTTCAAATAACTCAACTTTTTTAAAGATTTATTTTCATTGTTTTTTGACAGAGAGAGAGACAAAGAGAGATAGAGAGAAACAGAAAGAAGGGGGAGGGCCCAGAGCAGTCTCCATAGTTGACAACATTCATTTTCCATAGTTTCACTCCACAGGTGGGCACGGGGCTGCGCAGGGCAGGAACTGGGCCAGGAGCCTCCCATATAGGTCCCAGCAAGAACTGAACTGGGGACACACCCCAGCTCAGCATATGGGTCTACATGGGCCAGGGCCGGGTTTCGATCCTCAGGGTCCAAGGGCTGCAAAGCAAGTGCTTAACCTGCTGAGCCATCCCAGCTTCCCCTCAAATGACTCAACTTTTGAGTGGTACTTTTTAGAAAAGTCCTTAGGTGTGTTTAAAGGGAAAGGAGGTATCATTGATACCAAAACTAATATTTTTTTAAGATTTTTATTTTTTCTTGTTTTTGACAGAGAGAGACAGACAGAAGGGAGAGGGTGCAGAGCAGTCTCCATAGTTGTACATCATCAGTTTTTATATGGTTTTGTTCCACACAGGTGGGTCGGGCCACACAGGGTGTCAACTGGGCTGAGGGCCTCTCACATGGGAGGCACACCCCCTTGAGCCAGGGACTGAACTGGGGGGTGAGAACCAAACTAGGGGCATTCTGCATGGGAAGCACAACCCAGTTCAGCATCTGGGTCCTCACAGGCTGGGGCCAGAATTCAATCCTTGTTTCCTGGGGCTGCAAAGAGAGCACTCAACCCACTGAGCTGTCCTGGCTTCCCCTGTTTTACTTTTTATCATAGCAAACAGCATTACCATGAGAGAGAATGGAATTCTCTTTGGAGGTACAATACAATACATATTCATTCAATAAAATTTTTATCTGTGAACACCATAAAGAAAAAGCATATGAAGTACATTCTGATACATCTCTAGGGCTTTTAATTTACACATAAATTATACATTATTATTGTCACCAATTTATAAGGTTATTTTTAAAAATCAAACAGTTGACAGTTATTATACCAGTCTTCATACAAGAACAAAAATGCATCAGTCCAACATGAAAAATACATGGTGTTGCAACATAGCCATAGTAATCATACATAATTATTGCATTTAATTAATCTAGGACTATTTTAACTTGTTAGTTTTTCTTTTGTTATGAGCTTTAAAATCAGAATAGCTCTCATGATAGTGGTGAGCTAATTAAGAATCTGGAGAATAAAAAATATAAGCTTTATTTCTTATTTCTTCTTGTGTACGGCTAGAAGACAAATCTTTGTGGAGTTGTCCAATGGTCATCTGGGGAATCGAGTGATAGTGTGTTCATAAAAGACATCTTAATAGTCTTATTATTTTGAGTTTGAAGGTTCAATTTGGGGAAAAGAATATAAAAAAGAATGTGAATGATAGGGGCTGCAGGTTCCAGAGCCCTGCCTGTAACTGACCGGGGTGGACTCCAGACTGCACATGAGTCCAGGATCCCCCCTGGGGAGCTCATCTTCAAAAGAATAAGAATTTCAACTAACCCCCCACCACTCTACCCCAGGCTGCTATTGTATCCCTGTGCATGCTTTCTCCTTGGATTTCTGTCCTGGGGCATAAGTTGGGAGCTCCCCTGGAAAGGACAAAATAAAGTGAATGCATCTTCTTCCAAATCTTCTAAGTTGTTTTGTGGGCCGGATGCCACTATCAGTGAGATTCTAGCAGGGATAGTGGAAACTTTGGCCAATAGCAGCCAGCTACTCCCCGGGGAGGTTGTGGGCCAGGGCTTTTCTGCCTTAGCCTATTCTAATGTACCAGTCTCCTGCTCAGGGTACACTGGGAGACAAACAGCAGGTAATGGGGCACACCAAAAAGAAATAAAAAGTCTTTAGATAACCACTGTTCAGCAAATGGTCAGGAAGTTTAGAGCTTCCTCCGTTGTTCCTGTAGGGTTAGCAGGCTTTCTGACTATGGTTTCCAATAGCCTTTTCAAGGTAAAGTACAGAAGAGGTCAGAAAATGTCGTTTCATTTTAATCTTGAGAGTTGTTGCCCAAGGATTAATTGTAGGAGCTGTGATTCTGTTAATAGGTGTTCTCTAAGTTGTGTGTAAGAATCACATTAGACCTCCATTCATCAATGATAGCAAAACATGAAGCTACTTGTTAAGATCAGGAAAACAAGAGAGTATGAAAACTATTTCTTATGAAGAATAAATTTTCGATACATAGCACATTACATTACAAAAGTATCAGAATTCTAGTAACCTGGGTTTATCAGATCTCAAAATTTTAAGAAGTTTATTTCCAAATCACTTGTATATAGTCAACTCAAAGATACCCTTTGTTAGTGTCTTTCAGAACCTAGAACATAATTTTCCAGCTTTTAAAATTTTTATTCTCTAGGAAATGGAAAAAAAATATCTGTATTGTACTAAATCAGTCTGAAAACTGGTATTTATTTGGTAGATGCAGAAATTTTTCCTGTCCCTATGTTAGAAGCAACACTCCATTCGTCTCCTTAATTCTCCCCAGTAGGGAATTAAGGTTTTCTCAACTTCATTTTATTAATTAATTAATTTTTATTTTTTTATTTTTTTTTATTTTTGACAGAGAGAAACAAAGACAGAGAGAGACAGAGAGAAGGGGGAGGGCCCAGAGCAGTCTCCATAGTTGACATTAGTTTTTCATATAGTTTCACTCCACAGGCGAGCACAGGGCTGCGCAGGGCAGGAACTGGGCCGGGAGCGTCCCACATAGGTCCTGGCAAGAACTGAACTGGGGGCACACCCCAGTTCATCATGTGGGTCCGCATGGGCTGGGGCCAGGATTCGATCCTCGGTCCTTGGGGCTTCAAAGTGAGCGCTTTACCCCCTGAGCCATCCCAGCTTTCCCTCAACTCCATTTTAGAGTGACCAAAATGATGTCAGAGGAGAATGGTCATGTTATTATTTAAAGTTGGTTCACCACTCTGCACCTTATCCTTATAAAGAAAGTCGACTATTTTAACACAAAAACAAATGTTTTAACATTTAAATATTTGTATGAAGGTAAATTGCTTTATATCTGTACTCCCCCACATGACAATATTGTTGTGGATGTGAAACAATTGAATCCAGAAAGTCCACTCCTAATCTACTAAAACACAATAAAAATCACAAAAAAACCCCACAAATTCATTAATACGCAGTCAATTTATTCAAGCAATTGTAAATATTTTATCGCTTTTAAACTCATTATTTGCAAGTATTATCAAGTGTAGTGAATGAAGTTCAATTCCCTTAGATATTCTACAATTATTATACACCCTTAAATTTGTATTTTAAAGTTTAATTTTACACTTTGGCACAACCATAACAATTTTATTTATAGAAAAAGTTTTTCATTTTTGCACTGATAAAAACACGTTAGTTGTGTTAGATACATTTGCCCTACTTTCACACTGATTTCAGTTCTTGAAGTAGTAAAAACTAACAAGTGTGCTAATAGGTGCTAAAGGTACATGTACATACTTTTTGTTCTCTTATCTGATAGCCACACTATCACACATAAAAATAAGGGACATGGATATGCTAAAAATTTTGCTTGACCATCCAGAGAATATTAATTATCTCAATGTAATATTAGCCCAAGATCTTAAAGTTTACTAGTGTATTAAATTTAGTTCAAGCTGACATATTATAGAGAAAGAAAAATTTATATTAAAATTCTGTCATATATGAAATTTAAGAAGTTTTTCCCAAGCAAGGTAAGTGTGATTTTACCTAGAAAGTATAATGATTTGTAGCTTTATCTCAAGTTCCAGGAACAAAACTTTTTTAAAAACAGTAGTTATTGTAATTCAATTTAGTTGAACCATAAAACCAGCATGGGACCTTTAGAGCGTTCTGTTAAATAGGGTATTTTACAAATTAGAAAAATACACTAAAATTAATGCTAATTTTGTGATAAAATCAGGAGGAAAATAATTTATTTAAACCAAAACTATCAAACCATATACATTTATCCAAAATTTTCCATGATTAGAAGTTTTGGTAGAAAACCCCTTCAATTTTTGTCTTAAAGTAATGAAGTTTTTAGCCTTATGTGGTTCCTCTTTCCCACCTGCCTTCCTCTGTATCTTATCATCTCACGAAAAGTCTATTAATTCAACTCAGAATTAAACCATACCTTTTTTTCCTTTGAGCAATATATAGTTCAGCAAGTCACCTATGTTTATATAGATAAGCCAATGAACACAGGAGTTTCATTAAATTTAAGAGATTGTTTACCTAATTCAGTAATTGTTTCCAGAGATAGTAAAATATATGAGAATTTGTTCAAAAGATATTTACATCCTACAACAGGAGGTCGTTATCAAATTCTGGACCAGCATTCTCTCTGTTTTATTAAGTACTTTTATATGCTATTCATTCACAGTCTTCAGATTGTAGGCCAAGTTAGGGGCATAATTGTTGAAGATCAGTAATACCTCATTGTTGGCACACAAAACATTCCTCACATCTTATTTTCACTCATTTATATATTTCTGTCAGATTTTCCTGTTTTCTTTTGAAAGAAAGGAGAGAGAAATGTATACATTTAAAACTATTTCGAATTTTCAGAAGTGCTTGCAACCCCAGACAAATCATACACAATAATTCCCACTGCAAAATATATTCAGGCTTGCTAGTGCTTGTTTTAGACAAACCAAGTTAAATCCTGTCAAAAGTTAGAACTTTCCACTTTACAAGCCATGCAAAACTGTCTTTGCTATTAATAGTTATTGCTACAGCAGTGATTCAACTTGTCTGTGCTCAGGAATCACCTGGAAAGCTTATTAATATACAGATTCCTTGGTTCTCACTTGGCAGTATGGGATTCAGTAGATAAGGCCCGAGAATTAGTATTGCTAAGAAGTCGTTTGCAGGTAATGCTGGTAACACCCCACTGGGATCGACTTTGAGAACCACTGTCCTGGTGCCCAATTAATATGCCAAAGTTTTGAGAGGAAAATAATTAAAGAGCAGCAACGCTTAAAAACAGGCCACTTAAAGGCTAATTAACCTTTCATAAGAATGGAGAAAAACTTTTAACTTATTTCACACCCACAAAAAGCTTCACAATTTTATTTATATGCCAGAAGGAAGCATAGAACACACACAAAAAATCATTAATCCAGATCTCGAAGGGTGGCTCCCCATTCCAATAAGCACAAAAAATTTGAGCTCATATTGTGCAAAAAAAGTTATAGAAAAAAAAACACACACAGAAGATGCAAGCAAGTATCAAAATCATCAATACAAATCAACCACACACACATACATACATGAAGTATAAAAGACTATCTGCTGGATTCCCCAACACTTCCACCCAAGAGAGAATGGCCCCCTGGCATTACATAACAAAATCAAAGAACTGTGGCCCGACAACAAATTTCCAACAAGTCTTGTACACAAATGCTTGAAATCAGAACATCTGAATTACTCAGACTTAAGTAATACCATATGTGGATTAGCTACACTCAGTCCACAAGCTCTAGACAATGCCAGTCTCATTGGTATTTTATTTTGTTTTCTCTGTCTTTGCTATTCAAGAATTCTAAAAATCTGGAGTTTCTTTTTTTCCCTCCTAAGAAAACACAAATACATTGGTGCAGTAAAATTTTAATTCCTGCTTCCTTGAAATTTTATTAAGAATTCCAGAGTAAAAAGAACCTATCATGTTCCAATTTTTCTTTCTTGTATGGGAGGAAAAATTTAAAAAAGGATGGTGGTCATGAGTTCTTCATTGCCTCAACTCAGGCTAACCCCTGTTAGTGACAGTGTGGGGAGAATCGTGCCCAGTGTCTCCAGAGCCATAAAACGTAGGCTCCACAAAGTGGAATTTATATTTTTATAAAAATTTATAAAAATATATAATTTATAAAAATTTTATAAAATCATAAAGTTTTAAAAATTTTATAAAAATAATAAATTTTAAGGAATTTATATTTAAAGTTGTCCCCTCAATAAAATGTCATAAATTTTATAAATATAATTTGAATTTGCCACTTTAACTCATTGATTTCTTACTTATACAATATACATGTTCCCCTAGGTCAATAAATAAAAATGAAAACTGAGAAGCCGGGATGGCTCAGTGTGTTAAGTGCTCACTTTGCAGCCCCAAGGTCCAAGGATGGAGTCCCAGTTCTGGCCCTGGCCTGTGTGGACTCATATGCTGATCTGAGGTGCACCCCCAGTTCAGTTCTCACACCCCAGTTTGCTCCCCAGCTGGAGGGTGCATGCCTCCTATGAGGTAGGCCCCCCAGCCCAGTTCCTGCCCTGTGTGGCCCCCGCCTACCTGTGTGGAACAAAACTACCGGTATGTTGAAAAACTGATGACTTACAACTATGGAGATTGCTCTGGGCCCTCCCCATTCTCTCTGTCTCTGTGTCTGTCTCTGTCTCTCTTTGAATAAAACAATAAAATATGGGGAAGCCGGGATGGCTCATGGGTTAAGCGCTCTCTTTGCAGCTCTGGGGACCGAGGATCAAATCCCTGCCCGGCACGTGGGGATTCATATGTTGAACTGGGGAGTGCCCCCAGTTCAGTTCTCACCGGGGTGAGTCCCTGGCCCAGTTCCTGCCCTGTGCAGCCCCGCGCCCACCTATGGAATAAAACTGTGTGGAAAAACCAATGATGTGCATCTATGAAGACAGTTCTGGGCCCTCCCCCTTCTCTCTGTCTCTGTCTTTGTATCTCTGTCAAAATCAATAAAAATAAATGTTAAAAAAATTAATCAATTAAAAAAAAAGAAAACTGCTACTTTACATAACAGCATAATTTTTACATATGGATATAAATTATATATATGTATGTGAATATTTAAGTACATATAACCAAATTCTCCAAGATATTTAGTAATCATTCTATTGATGGCACTTCGCCATAATTTCATATATTTTTGTTACTACAAACTAAGTAACAGTAAACATTCTTTCTGGAATACGTATTTTTTTTTGCACTGGTGTTTTAATTCTCATAGGCTGCAGTTCCGAAAGTAGAACTACAGCTCAAAACATTGTTTGTCATTAAAAAAACAAAAAACTATTGCCATATTATTTTACAAAAAGGTTCAAATTCACATTTCCACAAACAATGTATAATTGTACTGATCATGAACATCCCAGCCATTTGTGTTTCCTCTTCTACATATACATCTCCTTTGTGTATTACTTTATGGGGTATTTTGGTTTGTTTGTTTGTTTGTTTGTTTGTTTGTTTTTGCTTCAGAAATTGGAGAAGAGTAAAATGATTGGCTGTAGTGAAAATGGAGAAAAATAACTCAAATATTATACAATATATTTTGAAGGACAATTAGGTCCACTATCTTAAAATTTAAATTGTAAATCTTGGATATAGCTATTCTTTTCTAATAATTTTCCTCTTACACAAATAATAGATAAAATAAATAAAGTAAAATTGGTTTATAAAGATTATTTGTATAATGTATGTGATGCATTGTTTGTAACAGGGAAATTATGAGTAATCTAAATTCCCATCTAGAGGCTTCAGTAAATACTTTATGCAATATTATATTATGCATATTATACAATAAAATGTACCTTGCTGTTCAAAAGATAGATTAGTTTACACTTTCAAGTGAAGATATTTATTTTATATTATATACAATTAGAAAAACACAGTTTATTTAAAAATAACATACCCACTATGTTCTTTTTCTCTAAAAACTAATTTTATTCATAGGAAAAATGTGGAGATTTTACATCTACATGTCAACAATGATTATCTCTAGGATGTAGGACTGTAGGTAATTTTTTCTTTTAGATTTTCTTTTTTTACATTTATAAAATGATAAGCACACATTACTTTTATCATAAAAAAGTAATAATGAAGTTATTTTTATTTTGAAACATTAATTCCAATTGGAAATGTATCATCTCATCTGATACAACAGTGCTTTCTTATTCTAAGAAAGAATAAGAATCTTCTCTGAGATTCTAGTGAACCATATATTGTCCAATGTGTGTGGTTTTTTCTGCTTCATGGCTGAAGATGAATTTAGGACTATGGCTCTAGTTATAGGCTTTTAATCTGAAACTTGTTGCACAAGAAGTATCACATCAGCTTTAAGGAGAATATTCCAACCTCCTTGGACTGTGGTCTCTACTTTTTCTCACATTATTAATTAGCACCAGAACTCTTTGACTATTTCCCAAAGAGAAAGATTAAGGAATCTGAAAAGTAAGGAAAGTAAGATTCAGTTAATACTCCAGCTTGTCAGCAGCTTTCATGAAAGATTTGTTAGTTGAAGAAATTGAACCCATTAGATTAAACATGGATTAACTTCACTAGTTCTAACAGGGTATAAACAATTAAGAGTTTATTGGGAATTAATTGAAAATAATGCAGTGTTGTGATATGGGAGAAAGATGATTTATAAGAAATGATACCAAACACTTTGATTCAGCCAAAGACAAACAAATGCAAACTACCGTTTGGTTAAGCTTATTATGAACTGATAAAATGATTTAAAATATAAGAATAGAAGATTGGGGAAAATAAGTGATTTTACAGAGATAAATAGCAAAAATGTAAAAATATTGGAAAGAACATTGAATGAATGGTTGAGCTGATTACACAAGTTCCCAGAGGACGACTACTCATTTATGAAAACATTTTAATCCTCAAAACATTACCATCTCACCACTAAGAATTTCATGAACTTATTATTAAAGTTTATGTCTTTATGTGTATTTTACTTCATTTTGTTTTGTTTTGGTTTTGGTTTCGGTGCTAATGTTATTACTTTCTAATATTGTTTGCCTATATAGTTTAAAGAAAGGGTCAGTGCCCAATTAAGACAGGTGTCTTTTGTTTTGCCAGAAGAATATCTTAAGATATTTTAAATGTGAATACATTGAGGTTATCAAGTTGACACCATTCTGCTCTTGTTCTGCATCCACATGTTTCACTCAAGATCCTAGAGAGAAAAGAACTAAAAGCATATTATGGAGAAGCCAGGATGGCTCAGCAGGTTGAGCGCTCCCTTTGCAGCCCCGGGGACTGAGGATCGAGTTCCGGCTCTGGCCCATGTACTGAACTGGGGTGTGCTTCCAATGCAGGAGGCCCCCAATTCGGTTCTTACCCCCTTCCTGGTTCAGTCCCTAGCTTGAGGGGCGTGCCTCCTATTTAGGAGGCCCCCAGCCCAGTTGCTGCGTGGCCCCCACCCACCTGTGTGGAACAAAACCATGTAAAAAACTGATGGTGTATAACTATGGAGATTGCTCTGTGCTCTCCCCACTCTCTCTGTCTCTGTGTCTATCTTTCTGTCTCTATCAAAAACAATAAATAAATCTTTTTTTAAAAGCATATTACAGGGTAATAAAGCACTCTAGTCACACCAGACAATGTTCATTGTTGCTTTCTATGTGCCAGGAATTACATTAACCACTTTAACAGATGTTACTCCTTCACATTATCACAACACCCAATGAAGTAGATATAATGATTTAGTCCAATTTAGATATTTTAGAAACTGAGACTTAGATAAGTTAAGCAACTTGCCCACGTTTACAAAACTAGTAGGTGGAAGAGCCAGGATTTACATAGGAAATTTTCAGCTCCACATCCAGTGCTGTGTTCTGTTAGCAATTTTGATATCTAATTTATCAGAACTCTTGACTTTATAGATTCTTTATATTTATTACACATATTTTCAATATTTGCATTTTAAAGAAATAATGTTGATCTTAATCTCATTACTGATCAGGAAATTTTGAATTGAAAAAGCAGAAACTATTTTTTTCAATCATCAGATTATGTTTTAAACTTCAGTGATTAGTGAAACTTAAGAAATGGGATAATAGGGATGCCAGGATAGCTCAACAGTTGGAGCACTTGCCTTGCAACTGAGAGGTCTGGGGATCAAAATTCTGGCCCCTGCCAAGGCAAACCTGTACATTGAACTGTGGCAAAACTGGTAGCTGCCAGATATTGGCCAAGGTTCTCGCCTCCCATGCAGGAAGCCCCTGGTTCAGTTTCTGCCCTAGGTGTCCCCACATCCACGTGAATGAAACAAAAATATGTCACAACTAATGAAGTACAATATGGAGACTGCTCTGGGCCCTCCCTCCTTCTCTCTGTCTCACCTTCTCTCAAACTATAAAATAAATCTTTTTAAAATAAAATAATATTTAATATTAGCAAGGGTGTAAATTTGGACATTCTCATATGATGTTGGTAGCAAAATATACTGGGGCCATGTTTGGAAAGCATATTTTGTCACAGTAATAAAAAATATTAAATTCACATATTCTGAAGCAATTTCGCTAATAGGAATTTATTATACTGATAATCTTGCAAAAGTATATAAACGAAGACATATTAATGTTATTGGTAATAGATTGTATAAACAAAGTATGACAGTCATATAATGCAGTTGTTAAACGTAAAAATATCTTGAAAATAAATTTTATTATTTTTTTAATTTATTGAGGTGATATTACTTAGTAAAATGTCATAGGTTCCAGGTGTACAATTCTATAATATATTGTCTATGTGTTGCATGTGTGCTCACCACTTAGAGTCAGTTCTCCTTCCATCACCATATAGTTGACATCCCCCAAAACAGAAAGCCTAATCAATCATTAATATATATACATATATATGTGTGTATATATATCACATTGCATACCTTAAACTTTTATAATGTTTATATCTCAATAAAGCTAAGGAAAAATACAATGCCTAGATTCTGAACATCCTTTGTGTCATTCAAAAAGATAACATTATATTTTCTATAACTTGTTTAAAATATATATTCTATACAGGAGGAATATATATTAAAATCATTTTTAGAAAGACATTCAGGAAACTCAACAAGGATTATCTTCAAGGAAAATTCTAGATATTTGGTGGTGGAAGTCGAGAGAAGGAGCATTTTATATTTTGCTTAATTCCTAGATTTTCTTACCAAGTGCATGAATTATGTTTTGGTCAGCACAATTAATCAGGTAATTTAATTATGAGTTCTTTCTATTTTCTCCCATTTATTTTTGTATATAAAGAAAAAGAAGACTCGTTTTTGTATTTAATAATTCTAAGTTTATGATTTTTAGGAAGATCCTGTATCTTCTTATTTCCTTTCACAAAAACTGTTTATGTTGTACAATAATTATTTTCTCAAGACAAATGTCTTAAATGGAAGATACAAAAAATGGCATACATCTTTCGGGGCAAGCTAATTTTATGTTATGAACAAAATTGTTTCATATCAATTTTTAAGACTTTTCTCTGATCTATCAATCTACCCAGTTAAATAACTAGAAGCATTTCCAAAACAAACTCTTTTGCAGTCAGCAAAATGGAGCATTTACATGAATAAGTTTTTCCACTTGGCCTATTTTTCTGCCTATGGTTATTAATCAGTCTCACTGACTACATTTTCCATTTTCCATCCACTTTCAGGCACTACTTCAGGTGGCCAAACATATCACATTATGTAAATAAAATGAAACAAAACCTTTACCCAGTGAGCAAATGGATCCACTTTATATCTAACTCTTCCAACCTCTCTCCAATCACTCAAAAAGCACCATCTGGTTTCTATAAAAAGACGCTCAATGCTTTCATTGTTTGGTCAACTTAAATATATTTAAGTAGAATTATGCTCCCCCCAATCTTAAGCAAATAATTGAGTTAATTTAAGTTGACACCCTGTTACCTACCAGCTCTCAAACCTTTGACTTGATTGTTTTGTTGCTCTGCTTTGTCTCTTCCAAATTCAAAGTCTGGCGAGCACCTCTTCTGAAACAGCTGTTTTCACACCATGATTGGCTCTGTGTCAGAATCACTGTTTCTTTGTACCAATACTCTGGACAAAATCAGGTACAGGTTTGGATTTAACTAGATAAAGTGGGAACAAGGCTTTTTTTTTTTTTTTTTTTTTTTTCAGTTTCAAGCTTGATTCTATTGTGCCCATCTGTCCTGGCCCTCAAGCAGGCTCAAACATGACTCTATGTTAATACTTCTCTTAAATTGAAACCAAGTCCTTAAAACTGTTAGATTTCCATAGACTGATCTGCTTTGAGTGGTAACATGGCTGTAACAACTCTATTCACCACATCTATGTTCTTCATAGGAATTGCAGCATTATGAGATTAATGGTTCTTAGATCTGAGAGCTTTACAAAATAATGATGCTTGTCTACTCCCAAAGTCTGCAGTTTGATAAGGGCATTAAGATATTTTCAAATTTTCCCAACCAATACTAGTGTGTAGCCAAAGCTGAGAACCACCCTTTAGGACCAAGATACTTAAGAAAATCCAAATCCTGCCTTGTCAAATACAATGTTCCTATTCCTCTTTCCCAAAGAGATCCCAATGGTCACCTAACCACTATATACCAACAAAGGGAAATAAAACACAGCTACTATATATATGTATATTCATCTGATTTTTTAAACTTTGATTTAAAAAAGATCTTTGTTGGAGTTTATTTCTAGAACTCTGTCTCTAGAAAACTCTGTCTCAATATAATAATGCTATTATATTGATAGCATTAAGAGTATTTTTACTCTTAATGCTATCAATATAATAATGTCATAATGACAATGTAATAATGCAGTGTAATAAGTCACTGTTAAAATGCTGGTAGTGTCCAAGGGCAAATAGTGAGATAAAAAAAAATTTTCCACGGTTCCCTCTCTGCTTCTTTTGTCAACTTCCCTTTTATTTCTACTCAGGTGCCTGTCTTGTGTCACAATTTCTGAGGTTCGTTTTCAGAGAATTAGCTAAAGCATTAGTTTCAAAAGTACAAGATATTTTCTGTCAAGGATATAGAGTATTTATGCTAAACTAGGCAGGCTATTTGGAAAGATTTTAATTCTTTTGCTAAGAACACTACATCTTCTCACCCTATGCATCAGAATACCGTAGTCAGGTCCCTAATTTAAAAATTTCTGCATGACTTTTCTATAGTCCTGGTGTGTCCAGTGCTATTTTGATTTTAGCAACAATTCCCCCACCCAGACAATTCTTCATTCCTGGGCAAGTTTGTAGTTTGATAAGCCCTCTTTCTACCAGTGTCTCTCCCTATCGTGATTGGCTCATAACTATGGCTGTTATGGTCTAAATATTAATATTTGTGTCCCCCCAAATTCATATGTTGAAATCCAAACCCTCAGGGTGATGGCATAAAAAGATAGGGCTCTGGGAGGTGATTAGGTCATGAGGGCGGATTCCTCAGAAACTCCATGAGTTCCTTATGTAAAAGACCCAAGAGATTCATTGCTCTTTCTGCCATGTAAGTACACAGTGGAAAGACAGCAAGCAGTGTATGTACCAAGAAGCAGGCTCTCACCAGACATCAAATCTATAGGCATTTTGATCTTGGACTTCCCAGCCTCCAGAACTGTGAGAAATAAACTTTTGTTGTTTATAAACCACCCAGTCTGTAATAATTTCTTATAACAGCCCAAACAGACTGAGAAAATAGAAGTCACCATTTCATGTGTTTTTTAATTCATTACTCATTGCTGTTTTTGCATTATTAAAATAATATTACATTTATTAAGAAACATTGAAAATAAATAGAAATAGTAAAGCACAAAACAAAAATTATTGACAGAAATAGTCACTATTAAAAATCAACATACTTTCTCTCAATATTTTTTCTCTGATTTATATTGATACCTATGAATATCAAAAGAAAAAAATCAGAGGTCCACTCCCGTGAACCAGCTATCCCTTGCCTCTAGACAATGTGAGATAAACATTCTATCCAAGTGTCCCTTTTACAGATTTCATGCGGATTAACCCTCTTCTGTTAAGACATTATTTCTTCGGATAGAATAAATATGGTTACTAATGTATAAACTTTCTCAGTTAAAGTACAATCTAGTTATACTTCCCTAAATTTGCAGCAGACGGACTTTGAATGATCACAGAATATTTCTTGGATAATTGCTAAATATGGTTGATACTTTCATTTGCAATATGCCTCATCCTTTTTAAATTGAATTCTCCTAATGTAAACATAATTTAGGGGTACTTTTGTCTCTTACTCATATAATCTCTCTCCCAAAGCTCATGTATAATTCTGTACCTATCTATTTGCATACTGTATATAAAAGTATGAAAACAATAGTGGGATTATACTGTACATATAAATTTATATGCTGCTGGTTTGAAAAGTATTTAAATACTGAATATATATGAAATATTTATAAATATGTATAAGATATGGATATTAGTAACAAAACAGTAATGTATCCTACTTCAAATTTTAAAACAAGGACTTTGAAATCTTTCTGAGGCTCACCTGCTTTGATGAGCCATTTTTTTCCTGCTCTACTCAGTCATTTGTTGGGTCCCACACGATTTTGTTCTCAGATTCTTTCCTATCTATTGTCCTACTTCGTTATATATTTCAGTAAAATATATTTTCACAGTTTCACACTAAGCTAGCCAGTGGGAGAAACCATGGTATTTTCTCCCTTACTCCTATGATATCTCCAGTAAACCTGTCTCTTTTCTGAGGGTTCAACTCCTGATAGATGGCCCCTTCTTCTGTGGAGCAAGCTCCACTAGATAATGTGGATCTTGGTTCTAGTACCTGCTGTGCTTCTGGCCTTTTGACTCTGACAGCAATACCTCCTCTCACTATCCTTCTAGCCCTTGGAGTATTATAGGTTTCTGCTCTTGTGTGTTTGGCTTCCATTATCCGTGTAATCAATTACCTGTATTAAATCAACTGTACTTAAAAGACCAAGAATAGTTTATGATTTATAAGTGTACACTAAATGCTCTTCTATTTCTAGTTTGCTTAACAGGTTTACCCAGCTTAATTATTTAAATTTATTGACTTCACTTTCCTGTATCTCCTGAGATGGTGGTTTGCTTTTGCCTCCTTTAATTTGTTAATGTGATAAATTACATTTACAGATTATTTTCTGTTAAAAATCCTTACGTTCATGGACTAAACCCAGCTTTCATACTATATTGCTTCTTTTATAGATCGCTAAATTTCATTTACAGTTTCTAATTTAGAATTTTTGCCATTAGGTTCATGAGGGAGATTGGTCATAATTTTCTTCTTTTGTACATGTTTTATATAATGTTGGCATTAAGATTGTAGTGGTCTCATAAAATGAACTAAAAGGTGTGCCTCCTTTTTCCATTCTAGTTTTAGAATGGAAAAAAGAGAAACACTTTTGTACAAAAGAAAAAAAAGAAAAAAAAATACATTCTTTGAAAACATTTGGCAGAATTCACCAATAAAATTGCCTGGGCTTGCTGGTTCTCTTTTTGTGGGAACAATTTTTGACTTCTAATTACACATCTTTAATGAGTTAGGAAAATTTTCCAGTCTTTTATTTCAGCTTGAACATTAATAAACTTCTTTAATTCTCTGTAATTTTTCTTTGTAGATCTTCTTAAATATTGATTCTATTTCTCAATCTTTATTTCATGTATCTATTTCCTTTTCTCCCTGTGCTATAGTCAATATAATTTCTTTCTATCTAATTTCTAATTTACTTATTATTTCTTTGGCTTCATCTAATCTAGTGTTTAACTTATCCATTGGGTTTTTATTTCTAATATAATTTTTATTTCTAAAATTTCTCTTAAATTTTATTCTAAATATGCTTGATGTAAGATATATACTGCTTGTAATTTGTATTCCTGACACAATTGATTTCTTTAAACACAGGCTTTATGGTTGAATGATAATTCTAATATCTGAAAATATTTGAGTATAATTCTATTCTTTGTTTCTTCTCATGGTGTCTATTTCCTCATGAGTTTTGTGATAGTCTTATTTTTAATCTCATGTTTAATGGAAACCTGTCTGTTTTAATTCTCCAGGATCTGGGATGCATATGGATTTACCCAAAAATGACTTTTTTGTTTTGGCTATGTTCTTGGAGATAACACCTACTAGGCACAACTATGAACTAAATTTTCACTTGTTTTATTTTTAGTTACACAGATTGTGAGAATTAAAACCAGAAATTCATGTGAAGGTGCACTTGTATATATATGTATATATATATATATATATATATATATATATATATATATATATATATATATTATTTATTTATTTATTTATTTATTTATTTATTTTTCCTTTTTAACCTCTCAATTTATCACCAATTTGGGGGCAGAAAAAATTTCTAATTGTCTCACTGTGAGGGATACATTTTTCTCCTAGTTTATCCTTTTACTTAAATTATATAATAATTCTTTGGATTTCTGGCTCTAAAAAGGTTTGTTTATAAACTGCTATACTGAGCAAACTCAAGGCTTTGTCTTTCACTCTCCCATAGCTTGGATAGTCACAAAAATGGAAGCTCAGGGTTCCAGGGACAACAGTGTCTCTTAGAAATCTTTGGTTATGCTGCTTGTATACTTCTCTGGATTCATAAATTCTCATGTTTAGCCTATAGTGTTCACTTTTGTTCCTTCATAGGTCAGCAATACTCTTTAAAAAATGACATGTACATTCTATTTGGTATTTGTAGATGTTATATATGCAAATCTAGCATACCATATGCTGGTAGAAAAAAATTCCCTGCTTTTTGAAAATATTATATCAAATAATTTTTATTGCCATTAAATATTTTTCATAAATATGCTTTTCTGTGATATCAAGAAGCATGGCAGTGTGAGATGTCCCTCAGCCTCATCCCTTGAAGTTACAACAAGTTAAACAGCTATAATTCAACACCCAAACACATCTGAGACATTGGCAAATTGAAACATCAGATGGTGTGTAAATCAGAGCAAACAGGGTAGGAGTGAAGGAAGAGCGCAGATGGGCGCCACTGATGCAGCCAAAGCTCAGGGTGGTCTTGGGAGAGGGGAAGACTCTTTGTAGCCTCAAGCATTCATGCCTGAGTGGTTAGCACATACTGAGGCTGAACCCAGAAACTGGGGCAGAGCTGGAACAGGGTTCTGAGCAGACACTAACATCAAGAAGATAGACAAATGACCAACAGATATACAGTGATGCCTCGGAATTCAAACTTAATCAGTTCCAGAACCCTGTTTGAGTTTCAAAAAGTTTGAGTTCCAAGATAAGTTTTTTCCTTTTAAATAATAAGAACAGGATTAATCTGTTTCTGGGTGCCATGAACTTGAAATTTCAAAATGATTTTAACAGTAAATACACTGGATTTAAAGTAAAATATTAATTTTATTAATTTTAAGGTAAAATGTTAACAAGTAATAATAACTCAAGATACAGCTTCAGACAACAACTTAAGTAACAAAGCGTTTGGGTGGCCGGAAATGTACGGATAAGCCAAAGAGTGTAAGAGAGGTAACTATAGCAACAGCTTGGTCTCACATTATGATGGGGTTGGAGTTGCTGCCTATACACTCTGTGTTAGACCAATTCCCCTCACCACTCTTGAAGTATACCTCACATGAACAATGAGTGGGTGTTTGAATAAAGCTATGGACCATACAGTCAATACATCCCACATGAACAACTTATTGGCGTTCAAATTCCAAAGATGCATTCAGATTCCAAGGCAAAATTTGCTTGATTTTTTTTTGTTCTGATTCCAAGGTGTTCAAGTTTTGGGGTATTCAAGTTCCAAGTTATCACTGTATAACAAAATGCTCAACTTCACTAGCTATTAGGGAAATGCAAGTCAAAACCACAATGAGATGCCACCTCTCACCTGTTAGAATGGCTATTATCAATAAGACAAGTAATAAGTGTTGGAGAGGCTGTGGAGTAAAAGGAACCCTTACAGACTGCTGATGAGAAAACAAATTAGTACAGCCACTGCGGAAAACAGTGTTGATGTTCCTCAAAAAATTAAGAATAGAATTCCATATGACCCAGCAATCCCTCTCTGGGTATCTACCTGAAAATTTTGAAAGCATTTATTCATGAAGATACTTGTACCCATATGTTCATTGCAGCATTATTCATGATGGCCAAGACATGGAAACAACCAAAGTAAAATTTGCTAGATGATTGGATAAAGCTGTGGTACATCTATGCAATGCAATATCACTCAGCCATAAGAAAAGATGAAATATTGCCACTAGCGACAACACAGATGGATCTTGAGACTATCATGCAATGCAAAGTAAGTCAGACAGAAAAGTTGAGAACTACATGATTTCATTCATATAGATATGTGATTTAAAAGTGAAAGCAACAAATGAACAAAACAAAGAAAAAAAAACAACTCGTAGACATAGACAACACTATAGTGGTTACCAGATGAAAAGAAGCCTGGGGTAGGGTAGAAGTGAGTAAAGGAAGTCTAATATATGTTGACAGAAATTACACTTTGGGTGGCGAATGCACAATGCACTACACAGATGATGTATTATAGATTTCTATACTTGAAATCTATATAATTTTATGAACCAATGTCACCCCAATAAATTTAAAAATTGAAAAGATAAATGTGCTTTTCAGTAACTGTATAGCATTTTATCTCTGTTATTTTATATTTAACTAATTGACTTCTCTCCCTTTTGTTTTTTTGGTAGTGCTCACTTCTAAGTACTGTTGCAATAAACATCAGTATACATAAACATCTATCTAAACAGATGCATTAATGACAATTTTCTAGGGAGTAGTTAATGAATATTAGTATATGAATATTTTTGAAGTTTAAGATACATATTTTCAAATTGCATTCCAGAAATAATGGTACCAATTTATACTCTGTTCAGTTGCATATGAAAGTGCCCAATTCACTGCACTTGTACCCTGACAAGCTATCATTGTCTTTATATCTATAAATCTGGCTAAGATTTAGGAGGCATCTTATTATACTCAGCACTTCATCATCTATTTTCAAACAGAACATAAACTATTTTATATTGTTTTTTACATTATTATAAACCCCAAATTACTACTTTCTTCTTCCAAAATTGTTTCCCAGGCAAAATTATATGATGCTCTATTTATACAATTCATATTATATTACTCTCCCTTATATTTATATTATGTGAAATCTATCTGCATTATATATTAATTATGAACAGTTGACCACACATTATGTTTTTATTAGGATATATTTTCTGTTAACCTAAATTTCATAAATCTTACTTTAAATAGCTCTATAACATTTATTTTTTGCTTCAATAATTGCAGATAAGCCTTTTTCTTTCATTTCCTACTGCTTCTGGTGTCTCTTTCCCATAAGATAAATAAAAAATTTAGCTCCAGACTCTATGATATATTATTATTTATCCCAGCCTCCCACAACATTTTAAGGATCCAAATTGACCTTTTCTTCCATTATTCTTATTTTAAGTTACCAGTGTGTCAATACCTTGAAAATCTCATCAAGGTTTTAACAGTCCATACCCTACTACTTATTCTTTATTTTAATTTACTCTTCCTTATTCTCATTCAATTCTGTATTTTACTAATATAGCTTCTTCAATTTTTTTTTATTCTCTAATTGCATTTCTCCAAATAGCACCTATAACCCCTCATTTAGCTAGAAAATGAAAGGCACTAAGTTTCTTGGAAGCAAATTATTATACCAATTTGAGAATGAGAAAATTAATGTATTGATAAATAAATGAGGACCTTAAGGTCATGTTTCTCACAAGTAGAGCAGAATTGGAAAAACCAGGGACCCTCCTGGATTTTATTCTTTAATATTTGTTTATATTTGTACAGTGTATACTTGTCCAAATTTTAGTTCTCTAAACCTGCTGCTAAAACAGGGGTTCTGGGTACAGTAACATCAACTTCACTTGGGGGCTTGTTATAAGGCAGAACTTTAGGCCCCTGCCAGAGCCGTTGAATCAGAATCTGCAATGTGTCGGAATTCCTAGATAATTCGTATGTGCAATTGAGTTTGGAAGCACTGCTCTGGCAGAATGGAAGTCTCTCTTACCTGCCTCATATAAGTTGAAGGTGACATTATTAATTAATCAAGCAAAAATATTACATTTCTTAATGAGAAGAAGAAGACATGATATATTTTTAGTGGCAAAACGGGTTACTCATTCTCAATTAAAAACAGAGATGCAGAGACTGAGACCAAACTTCTTAATTTGATTACCTCTAATGCAGTTATGCTTGCTGAATGAGACTGTTTGAACAATTGCATGCAGGTTTCTTCTTCTTCTTCACCTTCTCCTTCTCCTTCTCCTTCTCCTTCTCCTTCTCCTTCTCCTTCTCCTTCTCCTTCTCCTTCTCCTTCTTCTTCTTCTTTTCTTCTTCTTCTGTAAGGCAATGGAAGGAAACAATAGGCTTACAGAACTTAGGGAACTAGAAACCAGCTAGCAAAAACATGTTATCCAGCTTCCTCACCCTATTGAGTTCTTAAAAACATTGTATGGAGTCAGTTAGTATTCAAAAACT
>PVKE010027370.1:0-21663 GCA_004027555.1 Craseonycteris thonglongyai | reverse complement strand
CTATTCTGAATTTCATTAAGTTCTGCTTTGATTTTTATTAATTCTTTTCTTCTGCTGGCTTTGGGGGACCTCTGTTCTTCTTTTTCTAGCTCTATAAGATGAGATGTGAGGGTGTTTACTTGTAGTTTTTCTTGTTTCTTGAGATAGGCCTGTAATGATATAAATCTCCCTCTTAATACTGCTTTTGCTGTGTCCCAGAAATTCTGGCACGTCGTGTTTTCATTGTCATTCGTTTATACAAATGTTTTAATCTCTTGTTTAATTTCCTCTTTGATCCAGCTATTTTGTAATAGCATGTTGTTCAATCTCCACGTATATGTGGTTCTCTCTGCACTTGATCTTTTGGAATTGATCTCAAGTTTCAACGCTTTGTGGTCTGAGAATACACTTGGTATGATTTGGATGCCCTTTAATTTGGTGAGGTTGGATTTCAGTCCCAGGATATGGTCTATCCTTGAAAATGTTCCATGTGCACGAGAGTAAAATGTATAGCCCTTTGTTGTAGGATGGAATGATCCACAGTTCTTTCTAACATTATATATTAGTCTCCTCATCCACTCCTTTCAGCCTTAATAGTATTACATAAATGCATTCACTCATTCAATTAATTCAATAAATATTTTTGCTCCTATCATATGCCCAACCCTGTCATGAGGATACAAAAAAGAAACAGACCCTGAATTCAGGAAGCTTGTGATCTGGGTGTGCATATATGGGGTGGGTGGGTAGGGATAGAAGGTAAAGAGATATGTTAATATATAACAACAAGAAAAACCACAGGTCTCATTGAGTCCATGCTGTATTATGCCATTTTTACCTTTCATACATACCTATGATAAAGTTTAATTTATAAATTAGGCACACTGAGAGATTACTAATAACTATAATAAAATAGAAGAATTACAGCAATATTGTAACAAAAGTTATGTGAATGTGAAAAAATGTATATAAATATGTATAATGTAATATATATTTTATATTACATGCACACACTCACACACCGCCCTAACTGATCCACCCAACAATTTTCTAAGTAAAGTACTGTTGTTATTTCAACTTTATAATTGATGAAACCATGCTCAGAGAGATCAATAACATTTTCTATATCTAAGACTTGGTCATTTGAAGTACGCATCTCTAGTCTTGTTTATTCCGAAGCCCATATTTTTAATCATTTCCCATAGGTATTACCTATTACTTCCAATGTTAAAACACAATAAAAACAAAAAACCTAGAACAGTAAAACAATATGTGAACACTGAGAGGAGAATGTAGGGAAACTTGGCATGACTACTGTTTACTTGTCAGAGGAATTTAAATTTTGTTTTTGGGGAAGATATTGAGTACAAAGATATCAGTTTTATTAATAATGGAACTTCTCAAATATCACATAAGGAGGGATATACAGAAGGGATAATGACAACAACATTGTCAATATGAAAAACTAATGGATGACTGATAATGGCTTTATCAGTCTGGTGAATGATAATTGCCCAAGAAGTGAGTGAAGAAAGCTTACTGGAAAGTGTGTTGAAATGTCATATCTCCCAGGTTCCTAGAAAGGTGGGCTATAGGCAGGTTATAAGTACCATGGTTGATAGGAAGCTTATATAAGAAACAGGGAGATCGTGTTTGTTTTCTTTGTTAAACAATCAGGCTACCGTCCTTCCAAGATTTTTGATATAATTATATTAAAAGGATAAGAGAATTTAAAAAGAGAAAGTGTGTGTGTGTGTGTGTGTGTGTGTGTGTTGAGAAACAGTGAAAGAGAGAGAGAAGAGAAGGGAAGGGAAGGACAGGGAAGGGTAGGGAAGAGAAGGGATGAAGGAGAGGAAGGGGAAAAAGAAGGAGGGTGGGGGAGGGAGAGGAGGAAGAGGCAATAATAGAGGGGAAAGTTAAAGGAGGAGTATGAGGGACGAAAAGAAGCCTTGTAAAATAATTTGGCTTTAAATTATTTCCCTGTATAATTTTGAGACAGTTAAATATTAATGTAAAAGGTATTATAACTTACTATTGAGTGTTTATAATCAAGTTCCCAAATGACAGAGGAGTTAGGAATTTTAGACTACCTATTTTTAATGATTTAGTTAACTAACATTGTCTTCTTCTCAGCCTCTTTTGGGGATTTGGAATTTTGTTTCAAATTACATTCGTTACTCTAAAATCTAGGATGTGAGTTATCTACCCAAAGGCAACTTGAGTAAATTTCACTAGAATTTACTAAGTCTGTTAACTTCTTTATTTGAGAGAAGCAGATTATTTACGTTCTTATATTACAGATAAATGCTATAATAGTTCTTTACAGAAGGAGTGAATCTTTTGCTTTTGCATTTGCAATAACATTAATATGAATGTTAAAATGCACACCATATGATTTTAGAATTGAGTTACAAGAAATGCAAATAGACTCATTTGTTTGATGCTAATAAATAAAACCACCCAAATTAATAAGTTGGAAATTTTAGTTATTATTAAATATGTAATGAGTCTTTTTAGGACACCAAAACACTTCTGGGAAGTATTAACATGCTATACAATACAGACACTGTTTGTGTTTGTTAAGGTTGTCCTGGAAAGAATACATCATTAAAGACAAACTTAATCCAATAAAATTGAGTCTCTGTGTTGTAGAGAACAGATGTACGCATGTGTTTGAAATATTCCCGAAGACTCTTCCCTTCTTCTGGGATATCCATTGCAAGGAGGCAAACTTCTACCTCCTCCTTCCTGGCACTTCAAGGAAAAGACATTCCATTCTGCAAGAACCTCTCACATGCCATCTCTGATTTCTACCTTTGCAATACACCAATGCATTCATTTGGCAAATATTTCTTCACACACACATGCACTCATAGAGCCAACACTTAAATCCTACTAAATACTATGCAGTATTCTAGATACTTTACATAATTTTTAATTTATATATAACAATCCTCCATTAAATTATTACCTTCTTTAACAGCAAAGGAAACTAAGGCTTAGAGAAGTAGTGTGCCCAGTCACAGAAGTAAGGAATGAGAGAACCAGGCTCCGGGCCCAAACTCTCCACACTCTGGCCCAGTGCTTCTCTACACACTAATAGTGAACGTGAAGGTTTATTTTATGCCCATCCCTGTATTACAAATTAAACACCTATCATCCTGACCCTGATTGAAAATTAACACAAACTGATGAGCCAGATACTAGTATTATTTACATATGTACATGGCGAAACAGGTTTCCTGAGATTAAGTAACTTCAGGAAGATTACAAATCTAACAAGAGGTCAAATGGACATGTGAAGTTAGCACTGCCCTGTCCTTTCTGAGCCCAAGTTCCTCCTTGCTGGCCTCTCTTGCCTTTGCTCCATGTGTAAACTGCTTTTAGACTACAAATATTTGCAGCCACACAGAGATACTCTATATCTGTATGCTGATTTCTATTAAGTACTTAATAAATATAAATTTATTTGGAGCTACATAAAAAGCAAATATGCTAGAAACATAAATACATGTTCAAAACTACTGTATCTAGCAGTTGCTCTTTATAGCAATTCACATATTGTAAGCTATAATAGTGACATTTTCAATTTTATGGAAGATAAATGGAACTAGAAACCCTCAGAAAAAAAAAGAGTGAATTCTCTATTTTTGTGGCATATGTATAACTTTAAACATCTTATTTTTTTCAGGTGTAGGAAAATCATAAAATCTTTCCATCAGATTACCAATAAGAATACATGGACTGCCCTTGAGCTTACTGACAAAGAACTACAAAAATAAGATCAATCTGGGTTCATGAATTAAAAGGTTTAAATTTGTACCAATAGTAATAGAGCTGTTATTGAAACTGAAATAAAGAAAGAGAAAAGGAGAAAAACACTAAGGGACAACTTCAATTTTTATGTGAAAAGCTGGCAGCCAAACTAATTAGCAAAACACAAAGCCCCAGGCAAAGTAACTACCACACTCTATCAAATAAAATGAACTTCACCTTTGAGAAGCTCCAACCAAGCTAAAATAAACTAAGTTATTAAACAGTGATACACGTGAAATCCAAGCCTTTTAATGATACAGAAGTCAGAAGAACAACTGTAATTGCTTCATTCATTAGCAAATGAATTAAAAAATAAACACTTCCCAATCATAACAAGTATTGTTATCCGAAGGCTGTCAGGAAAAAAATCCAGCCATAAACTCCTCTATATTTCATATCATATGGCTGGATACCTTCTGAACAGCCCTCATGTAATTACAATCAGTGCAATAGAAACCAAAATCATATGGAAACATAACATAAACTGTAGATGTGTACAATGACCAGGTTCAATGTAGGGAACTAAGCTATGGCAATATTTTCAATTTAGAACTTGATTACCAGGACACTTTCTGATAGTAACGTTCATTGGAAATGCAGTTTGCTCAACATTGTTCTTTGGGGTCTAAAGGAGAATGTTGCAGCATAATTCATGCATACCCAACCTTTAAGCCTCTTAGGGAAATGAAAACAGTCCACATAGAAATAATACTAAATTTATGGGAGCACATAAGCCAGCACTGATTTCTATGGGTCAGAGGAGAAAAGTTTTTAAATGCTGAGATATAATAGATGTCAAAAGCAAGAGAGAATAAGAGAATCTGCACTGACTATTGCAGTTTTAATGAGATTTGAAAAGGTACAAGAGTACTCATGATGAGTAGGTCAAGTCTGAAAGGATAAGAGTCTGAATGAACTAAGCTCATCATTCTAAAAGCTAGCTTCTGCTTTCTCCAAAAATTTAATCATAGAATTGAGACAGAAAGAGAAATGAAACAATTCCAATTCAGCTCATTCTTTCTTCTTTACCCCAAAGTCTTCAAGATTAGTGGCGAAGAAGAGAGAATTATTACAGCCAAGGAGGCAAACATGATGTATTAGAAAAATTAAAATAAATAAATAAATAAATAAATAAATAAAAACCTTCATGGGGAAGCCGGGATGGCTCAGTGGGTTAAGCGCTCACTTTGTAGCACCGGGGACCGAGGATCGAATCCCGGCCCCGGTTCGTGCGGACCCATGTGCTGAACTGGGGAGTACCCCAGTTCAGTTCTCTCTCTTCCTCTCTCTCTCTTTCTCTCTCTCTCTCTCTCTCTGTCAAAAACAATAAAAATAAATAAATAAATAAATAAATAAATAGAAAAATTAACAGTTTTGCCATCCTAGGAACAATGGTAAATTCTCATTCTAAAACTTGCTTACTGTTGGGAGCTGGGGGTTATTTAATATTTCCAAACATCTGCTTTCTTATCTACAGGATGGGGGCAATAAGACTCTACTCATAGGCTTTTTGAAAATGAGATTTACGATAATGTTTAGCTCCTTTCTCTTCATACCACTCAAAGTCTAGGACCTGAGTATTTGCTCTGAGATTGCATGAATTATTTCTTGGACATAAAAATAATTTTTTTTTTTTTCCTCAAAGCTACACTTAGGGCTAAATATTTTGTGAGCTATTCATGTTTTATAACTGAACTAAATAGCAGGAGATATAAGAAAGCCTCAGTAGAGGTATTTTGCCATCCTTGTTAGAATCATTGGGCTGTGTTCTCTCTTATGAGACATTTTGCTAAAAAAGTTTTAGGGAATGCAAGGATGGCTCAGTGGGATAAGCGCTCGCTTTGTAGCACCAGAGACAGAGGATCGTAAACCTGGCCCGGGCCCATGTGGACCCAGATACTGAACTGAGGTGTGCTTTCCATATGGGAGGCCCCCAAGTTTGCTTCTCCTCTCCCCACCCCACCCCCCTCCCGGTATGGCCCCTGGCTCAAGGGGATGTGCTTCTCATAAGGGAGGCACCAACCCAGTGCCTGCCCTGTGTGGCCCTGGCCTTCCTGTGTGGAACAAAACCATGTTGAAAACTAATAATGTGCAACTATGGAGACTGCTCTGAGCCTTTCCCCTTCTCTCTGTCTCTGTTTCCCTCTGTCTTTGTCAAAAACAATAAAATAAATCTTTAAAAACTAAAGTAAATAAAGTTTTAGACAAGGTTTGGTTTGCTTAGAATTATTCCTGTGGGAAATGACAGTTCTCATTCAGAAGACAGTCTTTATTGGCTGCTAGTTCTTTTTCTTCAATTATACATTTTCTTTTTTGTTTTATTCTCTTTTTAACACCATTGTGTGTGTGTGTGTGTGTGTGTGTGTGTGTGTGCGTGTGCGCGCTTTCATGCACACATGCATGCATTTGCAAGTATGGGTAGTTAATTCAGTATTTTTTGTAGTTAAAAATCCACAACAAAGTTGCAATTGTCATCTTACCCCAAAACTTTCCCATTTCTTCTTTAGTTCATCTGTTATTTCTTCAAGAAGTTTTCACTAACCTACTCCTCTCCTCCAGTTAGATTACACGTACCTTTTATACAATTTTCTAATGCCTCTAACATATCTGTAGTATTTTGCTTCCCATAGCATATATGTTTTTATATTCTTTTCTACGATAGACTGTGAATTATTTGAGGGCAGGAAACATCTGTCTTATTCCTCTTTTTGTCCTGGCTTTAGTTGCCTGGCATGCAATGAGGCAGTCAGCAGGAGAGAACACAAGATAACATTTAGAATAAGCAAAAATGTCACACTTTCCTTTATTATTTAAATAGTATCCCATACATCAAAAGGGAAAGGTTTCATTCATTTTTATTTCAATGCTTCTTTAAGTCACTCTGGAATATAAAATAGCACCTCCCTGTTCCAATTTTTCATTCATATGAGCAATCCTCCAATCCTATGCCTGCAGATCATCTTAGTATACTCATGTGCTGCTTCATGATGGGGATATATTCTAAAAAATGCAGAGTTAGGTGCACTTATGAAAACTTCGATGAAATAGCCTAGTATATACTTGGGCTATATGGTATAGTTTATTATTGCTAGGCTACAAGCCTGAACAACATGTCACTGCACAAAACATGAGATTACATCAAGCATAAGAGAAAAGGATGAACTCAAGAGACACACTAAGTAGCTGTATGAATCTGCTGTCCACATAACAGGGCATACTGTTTTGCAGCAAACTTGTTTTTAATAAGTAGAAAGAATACTCTCTAAAACAGCCATAAAACATATCATATGGTAAATGCATAAAGCAGTAACATAGTCATAGTCATTTATTATATTATTATTATATTTACTATACATAATTGTATTGCTATACTTTTTAAACTTTTTTTTTTTTAAGATTTATTTTATTGATTTTTGACAGAGAGAAAAAGTGACAGAGAGAGACAGAGAGAAGGGGGAGGGCCCAGAGCAGTCTCCATAGTTGACATTAGTTTTTCATATAGTTTTACTCCACAGGCGGGCACAGGGCTGCACAGGGCAGGAACTGGGCCCGGAGCTTCCCACATAGGTCCCGGCAAGAACTGAAATAGGGGCACACCCCAGTTCAGCATGTGGGTCTGCATGGGCCGGGCCAAGATTCGATCCTCGGTCCTCCGGGCCTCAAAGCGAGTGCTTAACCCGCTGAGCCATCCCAGCTTTCCCTATTGCTATACTTTTATATGACTGGCAGCACAGTTGGTGTGTTTACACCAGCATCATCACAAACATGTATGTAATGCACGGGGCTATGATTTATGATGGCTACGGCATCACTGGGTGATAGGAATTTTTCATCTCCATTATGATCTTATGGGATTATTGCTGTATATGCAGCCTGTCATTGAACAAAAGGTCATTATACACTGCATGACTGTAATTCTCTCCAGTTAAATTCTTTCAAGTTCTTTTTACTTAGCTCACTAAATGCACATTTACTCTGTTCCTGCATGTAAGCAATTCTCCCTTTTAATTCTAGGTCTAAAGAGTAAAACCACTCAAAAAAAATTGGCAGCATTAAACAAAGAAAGTTTAGGTATGAGTCAAAGAACAATTCTGGTGCATTAGACCCAATCATCCTATTTGGCAAGAAATTTTTGTTCTCCCTTTGGGCAAAATTCATCTGTATCAGTGTTCCTGTGTGCTAAGTTGAGTGTGATTGTTCAGCATTTTATGGCTTACAGATAAACTTTGACAAAGGCAAAATCTTTTTACCCTTTAATTAATAAAAATTTCTAATTTATGCATCAGCCTCACTTTTTTTAGAGTGCCCACTGGGTAATTACAGCGGCTATTTTACTTCTGTCTGCTTTACTTAGATAATAAGCTCAAAGGCCAGGGATGCCTTTGCAGTTTCTATCTATAGCCCTAAATACAATATATGCATACAACATTTGTGAAATAATAATGTTAGGCTTTCAATATCCTTTCGTAACAAATCCTTCTGAATAGTCTAGGGGCTAAATTCAAGTCCAGTTCTCTTTATTTTCTTCTTGAGATTCCTACATTGATTCCAACATGAGAAATTACAGTCCATAGTGTATCATTTCGAATTTTCTCCTCTTGGAAATTTTTAGCAATGCAATACTGGGACTTATGTGTACATGCAAATCATGCATATGGTTTCCTTTAAATCCAATGCCAATAATTTCATTAAAATTAATAAAATACCTAGGAATAAACTTAACAAACAGCATGAAAGATTTACACACTAAAAACTATAAGACACTATTATAATAAAAGAAATTAAAGAAGACACAAAGAAATGGAAAGTTATTCTGAGTTCATGATTAGAAGATTCAATATAGTTAAAATGACCATGTTAACCAAAGAAATATACAGATTTAACACAATTCCCATCAAAATCTCACAAACATTTTTTCAAGAAATAGATTTAAAAATCATCACATTCATATGGAATCACAAAAGACCCCAAAACATCAAAGAAATCTTACAAGAATATGGCTAGAGGTATCACACTCCCTGATTTCAAAGCCTCAATAAAGCCTCAGTATCAAACCAGCCTGGTATTGGCAGAAACATAGACACACAGGACAATGGAACAGAATAAAAAACCTAGCAATAAAACCACAAATATATGGACAGATAATTTTTGATGAAGAAGCAAAAAATATACAATGGAGAAAAGAAAGCCTCTTTAGTAAAAGGTGCTGGGAAAATTGGAAAACCACATGCAAAAGAATGAATCTGAACTGTGAATTGTCAGCATATGTGAAACTAACTCAAATAAATGAATGGTTATCAAACTAAAAGGCTTCTGTACAGCAAAAGAAAAAAGAAAAAAAAAACAACAACAAACCATCAACAATGCAGAGGCAACCAACTGAATGGGAGAAAATATTTGCAAACAATGCCTCTGATCAGGGGCTGATATCTAAAAAATATAAAGAACTCAAACAACTCAATAACAAAGAAACAATCCAATTAAAAATCAGCAGAGGACCTGAAAAGACACTTCTCCCATGAAAACATACAAACTGCCAACAGATACATGAAAAAATTGCAATTTTTCACTAGCAATTAGGGAAATGCAAATTAAAACCACAATGAGATACCACCTCATATCAGTTAGAATGGCTATCATCAACAAGACAAGGAATAACAAGTGCTGGAGAGGCTGTGGAGAAAAAGGAACCCAAATACTCTGCTGGTGGGAATGTGAACTGGTACAACCACTATGAAAGGCAGTATAGAGGTTCTTCAAAAAATTAAGAATAAAATTACCATACAACCCAGCAATCCCTCTGCTGGGTATCTACCCCCCACAACTTGAAAACCTTAGTCTGCAAATATATGTGTACCCCAATGTTTATCGTAGCACTGTTCGCATTGGCCAACTCATGGAAGCAACCAAACGGTTCTTGATAGATGACTGGATAAAGAAGTTGTGGTACATTTACACAATGGAATATTACTCAGCAATAAGAAAAGATGAATACTGTCAGTTGCAACAACACTGATGGAACTTGAGAGCATCATGCTAAATGAAATAAGCCAGACAGAAAAAAACTAAGAATCATATGACTTCACTCATATGTGGAATATAAAACTGAAAGTAACGTAAAAACAAAATCTCATGGACACAGTTAACAGTTTGATGGTTACTTGAGGCTAAGTGGGGAGGTGGGTGTGGGAGGAGAGAGGGAGAGTCAAATATATGATGATGGAAAGAGAACTAATTCTGTGTGGTGAACACACAATGCAACACAGAAATAATATATTGTATAATTGTTCACCTGGAAACTGTAATTTTTACCCACCAATGTTACCCCAATAAAAGAAAATTTCATTAGAATTTTTTGTAAGTAATAATTCACTAATAGGGAGTTCTTATTGCTTATACCTTGCCATGAAATGTTTTAAGTGATTTACATATAAAAAATTGAGAAATATTTAAAAAATTGAGAAGTATTTTAAAACTTGTTTACTGCTTCATAAATAAGAAGAAAATCTAGTATCTAAGCACAGACTGACTCCAGAGTCCATTGTTTTAGCCCCCACATTCTATAGAAAGTTTGTGCTACACTAAGTAAGGACGTTTTAATTTTGAAAAAATGGAGTCGAATCATAAAATTCCTGACAAACATTATTAAACTTAATTGTAGTATTTTTAGTCTTGGATTTATCTATCAGTTTTATTTGAATGCTTTTTATTACTAATATACTTACTTAATAATTTTGTGTAACAAGTTCTATACCAATGTATGGAATTTTATTATTTCTAATTTTTAATTAAACTACAAATTCTTTTAAGGTGTAAAAATGTCTTTGGAACATCTGTGTAGGAAAAATAATAACTTACTAACTAAATCTCCATAGTAATGCCTTGGTATTAACTACACAAGTACGCACGCTGGTACATGCACACACAAATTTATTTAAATTTTGCTTTTTCATAATATTTCTTCACTTCACTTTCTTCCTAGCTTTCTAAAAGATATTTAAAAACAGCCCATATATTCTTCTACTGAGTGCTTGAAATATTTTCTGTTTGTTATATTCAATTATCAGAGAATATTTGTTGATTGTAATATTTACGGTACTCGGCATACATGCATCAGTAAACAAACTGAAAATATCTGCAACATGGAATGTGTATTCTAGCATCAGAGGACAAACATGAAACAACATATATAATAAATAACTTTTCTAGTAGGTGAAAAGGTGATATATGCTATAGAATAAAAAATATAGAGAGCTGGGCTCCTTACTGGAAAGTGCTGGGGGAGGGGAGTTGAGGTGAGCTGGAACATTAAGTAGGGTGGTCTGAGTAGGTATTATTGAGAAAGAGTTATCGAGGCAAAAAGACTTGAAGGAAGAGGGGTAGTCAACCATACAGTTTTATGAGGGCAGTATCCTGGTGAGTCAAGGATATTTTTATTACTTAAAACTAATTATAAAATTGTACTCTTGTAAGTAGGATCATTCAAGTGTGGTGTTAGAGAATACTTGAAATGTAAAGAACTAGACTGAATTCAATAGCCTGAGATAGTTTTCATCTCTCTCCTACAAAATGACTCTAGTTTAGAAGAATATTTCTGATTAGAGATAGAAATGTACAAGCTTCCCTCTGAACAAAAAGACAGGTAATCAACCAGGAACTGTGACAGCAAGAAGACAATCAGCAAGCAGGCTCCTGAAATGACATCATTTACTATTATAATAAAACTGAAGAAGAATAAGTATCAAATTGAACTTCTCTTAAAAATGGATAGAAAATGTGCAGCAGGAACACTGAATAAAGAAAGTGGTAACAAAGGAGAAGTGACTAGATTTTTCTCAACAAGACTTCCATGATGAAGAAGTTTGTTTTGTTAGAGAAATACAGTTCATGAAAGAAATGTCTGGAAGCCAGATGAGGAACCATTCTCCTCTGCTAGGGGCCAAGGATAAGGATAAGTAGTTTCAGAAGGCAGCTTCAAAATCTGCAGTCTCCACAATAGTAAAGAAAGCAGAGGAATCTTTGTAGTGTATAGAAAGACCTATCTTCCTCATGTAGATGTAAATGGAGAAAAGCCAAGAGTACTGTAAATAGGATGTATTTGGAAACTGATTTTTCAAAAGACTAAGCTTTAAATTCTGAGCAAGTTACCAGTTAATCGATTCTGAGTTGGGTAAGCAGATTCTGATATCTAGAAACTGTGTGTGGAAGAGATGACATGCTACATAATAATGCACTGGGATCTGAGAAAAAAACATCTGGAAATATAAACCAACCAATAACTGTTTTGAGGACTAAAAGGATTTCATGAACCTCTGTAACTTCCCAAGTTGCAAATTTCTAATTTTTGTTATTCTTATCAACTCAAATCTTTCTCAAAAGTTTCCCAAATCCCTTACTATATAAAGTTGCCTGAAACTGATAATGTAACAGTAATTTACAGCATGTTTCTCCTGCTAAAATATAAGCTTCATAAGGGCAAGAACCAGGTTTGTTTATCTTACTATCCATTGTTTCCCCAGTTCCTAGCCCAGTGCCTGGACTAAAAAACAAAAACAAATGAATATCCCTTAAGTGAATAAATGAAGACACATTGAAAAAACAGAGCCTAAGAAGTGATCATGACATAAAATATAGTCAGTTATTTTAGTGGCATGGAGTATAGGAGTATGGTAAAGAGAGGGGGAAAAAAAAAAGGTAGAAAGCCAGCTGAAAAAAAGCATACAGATAATAAAATACCCAGTTTACAGAAAATTTTAAAAAGTGCTGATTTCAGTTGGTTTTTTTAAAGATCTGTTTTATTGTTTGAGAGAAAGTGAGGAGTTGTGACATAGCTTCATTCCACACAGGTGGATGTGGGGTCATGAGGGGCAGGAGCTAAACTAGAGGCCTCTTGCATGGGAGGTGAGAATCTTCACCACTGGAATCAGATTGGAGGTTACCAGCTGCACTGCAGTTCAACATACGGGTTTACATGGGCTGGGCCAGGATTCTATTCCTGGATATGGCAGGTGCAAGGCAAGCACTCAGCCTGTTGAGCTTCCCGACATCCCCTGATTTCAATAGTTTTAAACATTGTTATTCCTTAATGGTTCACAGAAAGATAACATAAGAAATATTCATCTAAACAACAAATCTGTACTTTCTCCAAAAAATTAAATTTTTGAAATTAAGTTAAAATTTAATCTCTATAATATTAAAATATTATTCATAATATGGGCTTTAACATAATAATTTGAGGGAAGGTTTGAGAGCATAGATCCTGGAATCATACTACTAGGTTGGTCTCCCAGGTCAGTCCTTACTAGATGGGCAAGCTACTTAACTACAGCGTCCCCATCTGCAAAATTGAGTGGCTGCAAGCCGAACTTTAGAATTGTAAAAGGATAATTATACAGGGTCTGGCAGAAGTAATGCCCTTTTATTTATTTATTTATTTTATTTATTTATTCTTTTATTGTTTTTGACAGAGAGAGAGACACACACACAGAGACAGAGAGAGAACCGAACTGGGGGAACCCCCAGCCCAGCACATGGGTCCGCACGGGCTGGGGCCGGGACTCGATCCCCAGTCCCTGGCGCTGCAAAGTGAGCGCCCAACCCACCGAGCCATCCCGGCTTCCCCAGTAATGCCCTTTTAAAAGTAGTGTAGTATAAATGGAAGTGTTGGCTTAGTATCCTCAGTAACCAAATAAAAGACTTGGTTTAAGATTACCAATTCATAAAATAGGGGTGTTACTTCTGCTGGACCCTGTACAATACAGTATATGTAAAATGCTTATAAATTTAATAGTACTTTGTTCATGGTAAGTGGAATATACATTTATTATTGTTGTTGTTGTTGGTAGCTATATACTTTTAACTAATAATATGAACTATTACAGGCTACCATGTTACTATCTATCCATTTCATAATGAATTAAATGCTTACTTGCAGTAACAAACATTCCTGGTACATTCCAATTCTCTCTTTCTCCTGTTAGTGAGAGTTTGATATGTATTTCGAACACTCTATAATTATATCGATTTACAGGAGTTTTGCAACAGTAAATCTCCTAAAATTCTCTATAGAATTAGATATGGGAAAGGTTATAATCTTTTAGATGTTATGCATTGAATGTTATTTACTATTCTTATAATTACCAAATTAATTGCAATTATACCTCTTAATTTAGTTTGAAGCTCAATTAACTAAAATAAAGGGATTTTCAAAGTTAAGCTAACAAAAATTAATTTAGTCCAGCTACCAGATATTAAAAATATTAATAAAAATACAAAAACATTTTAAATATATTTTATAAATATTCAGATTCTTTGTCTCTAATACTTGCATAATACTCATATGTCATAATAAGTTTTTTGTACTCTGAAGTAGGAATGAGTGAAGTAGCACAATGTTGGTATAACATTCTATAAATATTAACTAAATGAATGAATGGCTGAACTGATGATATTTCATATGTGATGGGCTCAAGAGCTCATAGAATGATTGCAACCCATCACTACTAACATATTACCAATAAAGGTACCACAGATACTTACTATAAACACAGAAGAAGAAACGTGGAAGAACTGGTACAAAAATTTTTTTTTTAATATTATTCTATTGCTATCTATGATTTTTCTTCTACTAGCTGAAAATATGATGGATTTCAGGGAAATCAGAACAAGCACATTTCCTATGCCCAACTGGCTCCATCATATTGATATTCTCATCTAAATATCTTTCATCAACTTTGGACTGAAAATGTTTCTGTGTTTATGTTAGGGTTGTCCAATCTTTTGGTGTCCCTGGATCATGTTGGAAGAATTGTCTTAGGCCACACATAAAATACACTAACACAAATGGTAGCTGATGAGCTATAAAAAAGATCACAAAAAAAACTCATGTTTTAAGAAAGTTTATGACTTTGTGTTGGGCCCCATTCAAAGCCATCCTGGGCCTCACATGGCCCACAGGCCTCAGGTCTATGTATTACATGTATTGCACTCAGAGCAATAATAAAAATCCCACATGGGCATCATAAGACATACCTATGTACTATTTAAACTCTGTATTGGAAATGAAAGTACCACAAGTACTATTTACTATGCACAGGTGTACAATACAGAATATAAGTGGCTCTTGTCTCTACTCCCTTCTGATGGTGAAGTGCTATTGCACGGTGGATGGAGAAGACAGAAATCAGGCAGGCTAGGGTGGCACAGTTGTAGGTGGGACCCCTGCTTCAATTGCCATTCTGACACAGTATCATTCAGAGATAGTCCAGAAAAGCACACTTCTCTCCTCCTGCAAGACTGTGCCCTGGAGGATCATGGATGGTAAGAGGGGTCTCCAAGCACAGAAGACAACAAGGACAGAGTCCATTGATGGAGAGTGTGAGCCACAATTCTCTGCCACTACATACTGTCTGCACTGTACAGCCACATTTTAGCTGTGTGAAGAAGAATTTAGGGCATTTGAGCTGGACACCTCCACTTTGCAGCATCCTGGCACTGGTCTGTGCCCCAGTAATGATCTAATGATCAGGATCAAGGCTTCTAAGATCTACTGTTTATTTACCCTGTGCCACAATTTAGTCACTAGATCAATCGCTTTTCCTCCCATGCAAATATCCGTGCTGAGAGCTCTAGTTTATTTAGGACAGGGAGCTTAACTATTATTGCCACCCCCTTTTCAGGGATTCAATGAGTTTTTGTGGGTTTCTCTATTTGGCATTTTCTATCAGCAATCCCTCTTCTACTCTAGCCACTCTCACTGTGTGGCCTCCACCCAGGTGTCCTGTCCGGGTCCACACTGAGAGAAACCCTGGGCATAAGACACACTAAGTAGGGATGTCACTTGCCTATTTTGAAATCTAGCCAGGTTTTACTATTTTCATAAAAAATTTGAAAGAGTGTAGGAGATAATGATAAGTTTGTATGCTTTCTTATTTTGTACACATGGTCATAATCATACTATTGACCTTAGGTTCCCTGCTTCTCTGCTCTATACCTGTTGGGACATCTACTCATTACTTGTTGGATCTGTTACTGACCTGTTCACCTGCTTATACAAGTTTTCATCTGTTACCATTTTTCCCAAATGATACAGTCTGCCAACTGGGCTAGACTTATTATCACATTTTCTCTGCTCTAATAATATTTGACAGGCCATGACCAAACATAACATGGCATAGAAAAAAAATAGATACATTGTAATTGTTTTAAACTACTTAAATTTAATTAAAAAGTTAAAATATTTTAATTTTAAAGGTATCACGATATGAAATTACCCTTGCAAATTTACTCAATGTAGTTTCCTATATACTCTAATAATCAAGTACCATATTTTTTGGTCCATAAGACACACTTTCCCCCCCAAAAAAAGTGGAGGGAAAAGTGTGTGCGTCTTATGGAGCAAATACTGCAAAGAAGAGTGGGCGTTGGGGACCTTCATGATGCCATGGGGAAGCCTGCAGCCAGATCAGATAGCAGGGACTGCATGGAAGGAGAGCGGGTCCAGGCAGGTCAGGTGCGTCTTATGGAGCGAAAAATACAGTAGTATATTCCTTGCTCTATTTTCTGTTCCTAAAGTTGGGAGTAAGGATTGAAGAGAAAATACGTTTTCTAGGACACAGAAACCACTATTTCATAAGTGATTCTTTCATTGAAGTAAATGATATTAAAAAGTCTGAAGGGATGACAGGATAGCTCAGCAGGTTCAGGGCTTGCCTTACCAACTCAAGGTTTGAGGATCAAATCTGGCCCTGGACCATGCAAACCCACATGCTGAACTGCAGCATAACTGGTGACTGCCCGGATGGCAGCAAAAGTTCTTGCTTCTCATGGCCCTGAGTTCAGTTCCCACCCTGTATGGCCCCACATCCATCTGTGTGGAATGAAACTACATTACAATTAATGATGTATAACTATGGAGACTGCTCTGGGCCCTCCCCCTTACCCTTTCTCTCTTTCACCCACCTTCTCTCAAAACAATAAAATAAACCTTTAAAAACATAAAATAGAATAGAATAGAATAAAATAAAAAGTCTGAAAGTTAATGAGCTCCCCAAATTGAGTTGCATACACTCTATTCACCCATGGTTTCATCTCTATGTATCTCTTGTTTCTCTTC
The DNA here is from genome assembly GCA_004027555.1 of Craseonycteris thonglongyai. Lineage (NCBI taxonomy): Eukaryota > Metazoa > Chordata > Mammalia > Chiroptera > Craseonycteridae > Craseonycteris > Craseonycteris thonglongyai. The sequence goes on along the minus strand of PVKE010027370.1, from coordinate 4,754 downwards.
AGAATCTCAAGTACAAATATGGGATAGAGGAGAAAGACAGAAAGCTGAAAAATAATTAAAATTTGATCCCCCAAATGATCAAACACAAACTTTAACATCTGTTACAGTTCAGAACGTATAGAGCAATGCAAATATATGAGTATATGCAAAAAGAACTATGAGTTATCTTTTTCGTAAGAATATTACTCTGCTTATGAGAAGGTAATACTAAAAAGGAAAGACCTAGTTATAAAGAAATACATATCATAGCATCTGAATATAGCAAATGTCTCAAACACTCCATAGCATCTATTCATTTTTAGACATCATTAAAACAACAGCATTTCTCTCATTGTTTTACTATTCTTAAATTGGAGGAAAATTCAGTGCTTTTCCACTGCCTGACACAGTAAAATTTACAAATCTATATATAGAATAAGAATTATTAAGATGTGAACTGTTGAATCATAAATCTGAACTGTATGAAAGACAGTAGGAAATCTGAAAGTTGTAAGATGATATTAAAACCAAAGCCCAAGTCAAGAGCAGGAGAAATCTAAAACAATGCAGTAAGTCAATTCTCAATGTGAGTCTTTGCTTACACAGTGTGGAATTTATTTTCATGTAGGAGAGAACAGGTCAAAGAACGAGTGTCAGGAGAACACACTTACAAGGGCTTTCCTGGAGAAGATATGGGAGTTCCACTTTGAGGTAAAGTCAACTGGGAAGAACCAGGTCACTGTTTTTCAAAAATGTCATTTTTCAATGCAACTTCACCTGGAAACTATATGGCCAACCAATGTCTCTCCAATAAATTTAACATTAAAAAACAAACAAACAGGGGAAGCGGGGATGGCTCAGTGGGTTAAGTGCTCATTTTGCAGTGCCGGAGACCGAGGATCGAATCCTGGCGCCGGCCTGTGTGGACCCATGTGCTGAACTGGGGAGTTCGTCCAGTTCAGTTCTCTCTCTGTCTCTGTGTCTCTGTATCTCTCTCTCTCTCTCTCTCTCTCTCTCTCTCTGTCAAAGACAATAAAAAATAAATTAAATTGCATACTGCAAAACAAACAAACAAATAAATACATAAATAAATAAACAGCTATCTTAAGCTACCATATTTCAATTAAAAAAAAAGTCAGTGTATTTACCTGCCTAAATAAGTACATCACACTGAAGGTAATCTTTTATATTTAGGTCATGAAATGTCTTCTGTGTATTATTAATATAAAAATGTCTCACAAAGCTTTTAACTAAGATAATGTAAAATTTTTCATCGCAAGACATATCAAAGAGTATTTTTTGTTTTCTAAAAAATTTCTAGCATCTTCTTGCTTTACTAATTGTTACCTTTGTCATAAAAGTTTAAAAAGTTATAAATGCATCATCTCTGGAACACCCAAGAACAAAAGTATCTTGTATTATATAGCCCTCAATGTTTCTTCTTTTTGTGTGTGATTTTTTAAGCGTGAAGAAATTGTCTTAAATTATTTTCTTCTGTATATTCAAAATTAAACATTCAGTTTAATTAACATTTTAATGGGCATCTAATTATACTATATGACAACAGGTGCTAAGAATGTGAGAACTAAAAAGACAGAGTAGTACAAAGTCTATTTTGAGGCACCAGAATGGATAAAACTAGTACATGAGACAAACTCTACTATAGCTGCGTTAATAAACCAGATGGAAGGTCCCAGGACGAGAAATTATTTTTACCACTTGTAGGTAGTTGTCATAGAATATTATAGAAAGTTGTAAACATTTTAACTGGGTCTGAAGATTTTGAAAGAAATTAATAGAAATATAAGGTAGAGAAAGATACTCTTGAAAAAGCTCAAATCTACTTGGGTACACTCAGTATGTAGCATTTTAAGGGGCAGGAATAAAGTAAGTAGGAGGAAAAGTTGGTAAGAGATGAGACTGATTGGTCATTTGTGTCCTTCAATTCCCATCTAGTTTATACACTTTAGACACCAGCTGTTGAAAGTGTATGAGTAGGAAAATCACATTTGAATTTTAGAAACAGGATTCAACAGCATTTGGAAAAACTTTTAGCACCTTCCACTCCTTGACTTACATCTTTCTTTGTGTTGTTTTTTTTTCTTCAATTCTAAGGCCAAGCCATCTACCCCACCTCAGGTCTCAGCCTTTGCGTTCTCAGAGGGAACACGACCCATCACTTGTTTCCAGTCTACCTTCAACTTTGTCTTTCCCATTCACACTTTGTGGTAAGAAGTTCATTTCTGAGTAACAGTTGAATTACAGAGGAATCATTTTTAAAAATATTATGGGAGCACAGTAGAAGGTGCTAGAAGTATTTTTCCCGCTAAACACAACATGCTTTGGAAGCAGTTCTCAGAAAGACAGAGTGAGATATTGTACATGCTCATATCTCCACTGTTTGTTCCTCTCACACTTTTATAGCTGCTTGCATCATTTTAGCTGGAGGCTAAGGAAACTGGCCATAACAATTCCAAGTATGGAAGAAGACCTCTATTGGATGAGCTCTGTTTTTCTTTCTAGATGCATTAAAGCCAAAGAGCTTAACGGTAATTAAACCTACTTTTTAAAGGTCAGTTTGAAATAATATATATTTTTTATTGAAGCTCAATAAGTGATATATTCTGTTATACTCTCAGGAGTTGTAATTCTCTTGCCCTCTTAAACACACCCCCACAACACATTCTGAATCGCTTCTTAGCCAAAGCAGTAGCAAAACTGAGTGGGTGGCAAATACATAAAGACAACAGTAAATTTGTCAAATGTGGAAACTGCATAATCAGTGTGCCATGCCCCCACCCCCACATACCGTATTCTCTTTTGTATAAGTATATCCAAATGCTATGATTTTAATTCATTCTAAATGAAGACAAGAATGAATTAAAGTTGCCCTTTCCAAGCTTTAAAACAAACTCTGTGGTGAAAATCCTAATTACAATTTTACACACACACACACACACACACACACACACACACACACACACATACTAATGCCACATGGGAAAAATTTATAAGATTAAAGAAGACTAACTCATGATTCTCAGATGTTGTTTAAAGAAAGTGGAAAGTTACCAAAGACCATTGCTCTCCTTGTATCTATTATACATTATAAAGTTTAATGAAAACTTTCTGGTTACTAACACTCAAATAAGTTTTATAACAACTTTAGTTACAGAATTTCAGAATGAAAATGGATTTAAAAAAATAAATAGCACTAGATACTATTAAAAATGTTATTAACTTTGCTATCAATCATAAATTTTTTTTTCAATATATTTATTTATTTATTTTTGACAGAGAGAGAGAGAGAGAGAGAGAGAGAGAGAGAGAGATACAGAGACAGAGACAGAGAGAGAACTGAACTGGGGGAGCTCCCAGTTCAGCATATGGTTCCGCACAGGTCGGGGCCGGGATTCGATCCTTGGTCCCCAGTGCTACAAAGTGAGCGCTTCACCCACTGAGCCATCCTGGCTTCCCCCATAAATTTTTTTTAAAAGTAAAGTCATCAATGCCTTTTTCTCATCTCTTAATTTGAGGATGATATATTTGGATGCAGAAAACAAAAACATAATTTTTGGTACAAAAAACTGAGATTCCTCAGTATTTTCAGCATTTATATTTACTTCAAATTTATGAATATGAGATTAATCTTAACATAAAATGTGTTAGAAGTAATTTTCACAAGATCAATCTGTTTTAGATATAAGAAAAATTATGTAATTATGAGTACTATAATGTATCATCATGGTCATTTTCCCAGTTACTGGTCTTTGTGCTCATGGTTGAAAGCACTCAGTCATTGACAGGGAGAGAAACTACAGCAAACTCCTCAGCAGCTCCAAGACTCGAGTTTGGGACATTTTGTCACTGATGTTTGAATTATAATGGAAAACAGCAACGGTTCTTCTTATAGTATATTTGAAAGTTTATCAATACAACTTTCAATTTAAAGTAGCCCCCTTCCCACAGACCATGTTCACTTTAAAATCAAACTCTGAAGGACACTAATGATTTCTAAACTTCAAAGTATCTACACAGACACCAAAGAGTTTTTGATTACTCCAAGAAAAGCCAAAGCAGACCAATAGGCCATCTGGGGAAAAATACTAAACTGATTCAGTTCAATAATTGAAAATAATAATGAACATTTGAAAACTGTTACAAGAAAGTTTTACATTTGACCACTGAAGACATTCCTTGATTCTGGGTATTAAGGAAAAAAATGAGGATGGGGCAGGGAATTAAGTATACACTTTGAAACAATTTTTCATGAACATTTTCCTTTTTGCAACAAAACCAGTGTTGTTTTAAACACTTCTATTTGACCAATATTTTTCACTCTACAAATTTTAAGTAATCAAGAGCTCTTAAATTCTGGAATTTCTGATTTACGGTAGAAATCTAGTATTAGAATTAGAAATTACTCAAGATTGTAAACATAATGGGTCATGGTCTCTGTAGAAGAACAAAATTTACATACAGTGTGCCTTATTGAAATATAAATTGCATACAATAAAATTCACCAATTGCACACTATAACTTAATAATATTTAATAATATTATAAGATAGTCTCTAGGTCCATCCATGTTGCCAGAAATGACTGTAATTTATCATTTCTCATCGCTGAGTAGTATTCCATTGTGTAAATGTACCACATCTTCTTTATCCAGTCGTCTATCGAAGGGCATTTTGGTTGTTTCCATGTTCTGGCCAGTTTCCTCACTTATAGGTGGAATATAAAAGTGAAAGTAACAAAGACACAGAGACCTATGGA
>PVKE010027369.1:0-21651 GCA_004027555.1 Craseonycteris thonglongyai | reverse complement strand
CCCACCCCCCGCCACAACTGCCCCCCCTCCTCCCCCCATCCTGATAACCACCAAACCATTGAGTGTGTCCATAATGCTGGTGTCCTCTCCTTCCTCCCCTCCCACTCTCCCTCCCCCCTCCTCCCCTTCCCTCAGGCAATCACCAAGCTATTGAGTGTGCCCATAGGTCTCTGTGTCTTTGTTTCTTTCACTTTTATATTCCACCTATAAGTGAGGTCATATGTTTCCTGATTCTTTCAGTCTGACTTATTTCGCTTAATAAGATGGTCTCTAGGTCCATCATGTTGCCAGAAATGACTGTATTTCATCATTTCTTATCGCTGAGTAGTATTCCATTGTGTAAATGTACCACATCTTCTGTATCCAGTCATCTATCGAAGGGCATTTTGGTTGCTTATGGAATATTATTGACAACACATTATCTGTTATATATATTTTTTCTCTTCATGTAGCTTACAACCCCCCAAATGCTAAGAGAACAAATCTTGTACACAAAAGCACGTGCTTTTCTTTATATCTCTAGGAAGTGAACTAGGCAGCTGAAAGTCTGCTCAGGTAATACATCAAATAGATAACTAGGAAACCTGCAAAGTTCTCAACAGCCAGCCGTTGGAAATCGAGTGATCAGAGTGAGGGCCAGGGGCTCTGGGGATAAATAACCCAACTGTAGGTTCGGGAGAACTAAAATCTGATGCAGAGTTTCATGACAAAGCAGGAATCTAGTCTCCTTCCCTCCTTCAAGTCCCCTGGAGGGATAGCCAAGTGAGTAATGTGGCATCTATATTGGTTTCCTGGAGCTGCCATGATAAAGTACCATAAACTGGATGGCTTACAACAATAGAAATGTATTGTCTCATTATATGTACAGCTCTGGCTGTAGATATCCAAAAATCAAGGGATTGACAGCGCCATGCTCCCTCTGAGAGCTATCAGAGAAGATTCTTCCATGTCTTTTCTAGCTTCTGTTCCCCAGGTGTTCCTTGGCTTGTGGAAGGGTCATTTCAGTGTTCGCCTTTGTCATCACATGGCATTCTCCCTGTGTGTCTTCACATTGTCTTCCATCTTTGTGTGTTTCTGTCCACTTTCCTTTTCATATAAGGACACTGGTTATATTGGACTAGGGACCACCCTACTCCATATGACTTCATTGTAGTTCATTACATTCGTAACAACACTATCGTCTAATAAGAACATGTTCTGAGGTACTGGTTATTAGGACTTCAACATATATTTTTGAGGGTGGGGGAAACAATCCAAACCATAGCAGCATCCATGGGATTTTGGAAAACATGAACTTAACTTGAGACAATGTAATATCCCAAGGGGCCTGATGCAGTTGGTCCGTTAAAGTGGTTGATGAGTCTCAGAAGTTGTTCTGTTAAGATAGGTGATGAGCCTCAGCTTACTGGGCAGCCTGTCAGAAGACAATTTTTATGAGGATCCAAGGATGAGAATTTATCCGTAGAAAGGAAATCACAGGCATGTGACTTTGGGGAAAATATCTTGCTCAAAAAAGAAAGAGGGGCAGTTCTGAGGACAGCATTCATTCTGTTCCTTGAATGGCCTTCAAGTTCAGCAATTATTGGAGTATAGGGAATCCAAGAGTGAAATTGAAAAGGTTAATAACTTCATAGCATATATTGGAACCCATACCTCTAATTGTCAGTAATACCCAAATGAGTTATTATGGTTACTATGGATTCCATTATACCTTCAAATTGGTGAGACCTAGGAAACCCTACTTACATCAAAATCCAACAGGTGGCAGCACGGGGCAGGGTGTAGAGGAGAAACCAAGAGACCGTGTCAGTGGGATCCTGGTATACATAGTTAGGCTCTGGGATAATAAAGTGAAATCTGTTAGTAGGATTTCAATCAAGAGAGATGGGGCTTAAGGCAGGTCTATGATCTCAGTGTAGGAACAGTAGAGTGACTGAGCAATAGGGACCGAAATCCAGTTAAAGGCTTGAGCATGTGTGTGTGGTTGGATTAAAGAAAGACTGATACAAAGGAGTGTTCCTCATTAGACATTGGATTTATGAAAACCTGATTGCTAGAATCTCCTATTTGCCTCTCTGCCTGAAGGAGCAGGGATTATGTCATTCACACCTTTATACCCATCACATGATATGGGGCATATTTCAAACCAAAGGATTAGTAAGTTATTTGTTGGATGAAAGAATATATACATGCACAACTTGGTCAGAATTGGCTCAGAAATAAGAGTGGACTGAACCTACATGATTACATGATTACAGCCTACAGTTGAGAGAGGCAGAAGGACAGGGACTGACAAGTTCAGTCTTAGAGTTTGTGCTATCAATCTCTGACATGGGTGTGGAAGAAGAAAACAAGGCATAGAGAAGGGGTGAGAAAGCAGTATAAGTATAGCATTATAACTGCTGCTGAGTCAATACTTGCTAATTAAGTTTCATTATCAGGTAGCAATATATCAATAGGTGTTTCAAATTCAGATATTAATATAAAATTTATCTTCTAACTGAAAGATGAATTTGAACCATTCTTGTCATTGTTTCTTTCCATTCTATAACTGGCTATCTTGATTGCTTCTGTCTGGGAAATACATCAGAACCAGTGCATACTTACCATAAAGAAGCATTATTCCCATTAAAGCACTAGTAATATTCCTGGGGGTGTAAACACTCTGTTGAGTGTCTGGATCCCTATTGTCACTGTCCACTGGTCTACCAGTCCACTGGGCCTGAGGGAAGCAAATTTGGGAGCTAAGTTCTGATATCTATTCTAGTCATAGAGTTAGAGACTCATAGCTCATAGCATTGGAGGTAACATTAGGGAGTTTTTCTAATTCAAAGTAACTTACAACAAAGATGTTTCCTTTGACTTTGCTGAAATATGATCATCTAGCCTCTACTTGAACACTTCCCAGTGATGAATAGCTCACCTGTTTGCCAGGCAATCAGCTTTATCACTGGACAACATCCTGAGATTTTGACTTTGTGAGTCTGATGAGACCCAAGAGTCTATTGTAATATCAAGGATGTTGCAATATCAAAGTATATCAATGTTTGACTATGTCTTGGAACCACGGTTTCAGATTAGTGATTTTCAAAATTATTTTAGGCAAATAGTATATGGATAAAAAACAAAATCTTACACAGAAGCAGGACCTTCAAGTGAGGGTAGAGAGCAAGAGGACTATTAGAATGGAGCTCTAAATTCAAGGAATCCTCTAGTATAGGATGTTTCCCGCAATGAGGGTGAGGTCTGATCATAAATGGTGGTTTTAACACTATCCTAGCAACCTCCAGTAGCTAATTCTAAAGACTGAAAAATAGACCAATGAGTAAGAAGGGGTCTTAACATTTGGAAATGCTCCGGGCATCAGTGGGCTATTAGAAGACCGGCATGGAAATAAAATAAAGAAAACTGATAAAGAGGAGTGGAACTCCAAGGCCTGTTTGCTCAAGTACCCCCATCCCACCCCAAAGTGAACACAATGACAACAAACTTTTTAGTGCGTGTGGTTTGCATACCATTGAGAATTACTGGTCTAGGTGTCTCCCTGTTTGTCAACATCTCTTTTATCTGTAGTAGTCAAGCCAATTTACATGCCCAGAAACCTCTGGAAGGGCACAGGTATAATGCATCACAAGAAAGAAAGAAAAAAGGCACTACCAGTTTGCCACAACCATGCAGAATTCGAAGGATAGGCTAAAGCGTTGCTTTCTCCTGAAGATACTTTGTCTTTACATTCAGCCCTGAGGGTCTCATGGAGTCCCTACTCTCTCTGGTGTTCCTACCTCTTCACTCTATGACCAACATGCCCTGAATCTTCCCTTGAAGGGGTGGCTGAACTTCCTTACTTTCTGTCATAGGAGTGCATTTAAGTGAGAGGAACAAAAATCTCAGCCTCCACATATATGGTCCAGATGAGATCTGGCTGGTCTGTCACAGGGGACTATTGCCTCTATTTAAAAAAAAATTTTTTCTGAACCTTACTACTGTATTGCATTGATTCTAAGATACTCATTTGCCCATTTCTGAAACTGGGTGACAGCTTAGAATCAATGGTATGCTTTTGTTTATTAGATAGCATTTTCTCCTTAGTTGTATGTAAAATAATGGAACATTTACAATAGGTGGTGATTTAGATTTAGTGAAATTCAATAATTTGAACCTGCTTTCTCTCTTCCTTTATGAAACTAATGTATTCCAGTGACCTCAGATCAACATCCTTGGGGCATGACTCCTCAATAAACTTTGAATTTGGGATGAACAAACAGTTTTTGTCAAGTGCCTTGAGAAACAAAAGCTATAGCATTTTAAAGGTCTACCAATTTGGTGACCCTCTTCTTAAAAAAAAAAGGCAATGCATTGACTCAACCAGCAACTTTTTATTGAACACCTACTACACACCAGCTATGATTCTAAATGAGGAGATATACGAGATCTGACAATTAACTGTGAACTTGCCACTGTGAATTTATGTTAGTAACATTGTACGAATAACACACTAAGTTTCAGCTGTGCTTGTGTTGACCTATGGCAGTGTATTGCCGAGTGGGGCTCGTTATTGTAGCTGCGTGCTTTCATGTGCAATCATGAGAATGTCAGAACTTGTGTTTGCTAAGACCTTTTGGAGAGGAAAGATGATGTTTTGGGCCTTGTTATTATTGGTGATAAAACATAGGTGTACCAATATGGCCTCAACGCAAAACGTCAAAGTGCACAATGGAAGTCAGCCAATTCTCTACAACCAAAAAACTTCCATCAACCCAAATCAAGAATCAAAACAATGTTGCTCCCTTTTTTTGTTCTTAATCAATGTAATTGTTGATTTTGAATTTATACCAACTAGACAGTCAACCAAGTTGACTATTTGGAAATATTAAAAAGGCTGCAGAAATAAGTTAGACAAAAATGACCTGAACTTTTCGCCAACAACTCATGGCTCTTGCATCACAATGCACCAGCTCACACAGCACTCTCTGTGAGGGAGTTTTTAGCCAATAAACAAATAACCATATTGGAACACCCTCCATACTCACCTGATCTGGCCCCCAATTACTTTTTTATTTACCCAAAGATAAAGGAAATATGAAAAGAAAGACATTTTGATGACATTCAGGACATCAAGGGTAATATGATGAATAAGATGATGGCTCTGATGGCTATTGCAGGAAAAAAATTCCCAAAATCGCTGTGAAGGGTAGACTAGGCGCTGACATCAGTGCACAACTTCCCAAGGGGAGTGCTTCGAAGGTGACCACAGTGATATTCGGCAGTGAGGTGCATACCGGTAAGCACTTTTTCTAGGATGAGTTGACAAATTTAATTGTTGCACCTCATATTTATAGTAAATACGCAAATAATCTTTGTTTTTAAGCTGTTTCTCTATGGCATTGCTGTCCACATATTTTTATTTTTTGAGTAGTCATATTAAAAAATGTAAAAGAAGGGAAGCTGGGATGGTACAGCGGGTTAAGCACTCACTTTGCAGCCTGGGACACCTAAAATCGATTCCCAGCCCCGGCCCGTGCAGAACCACATGCTGAACTGGTGTGAGCTTCCCATGTGGGAGGCCCCCAGTCCAGTTCCCACCCTGCGTGGACCCGCCCACCTGTGTGGAACGAAACCATGTCAAAAACTAATGACGTACAATTATGGAGACTGCTCTGTGCCCTCCTTCTTCTCTCTGTCTCTCTCTGTGTCTCTCTGTCTCCATCAAAAACAATAAAATAAATCTTTAAAAAATTAAAAATGTAAAATAAAAAAGTAAAATTAGTTGAACAATATGTGTGTTTAACTCAATGCATACAGAATATTTTATTAATGAGAAATTCTACATCTTTTTTTCATAACAAGTCTTCAAAATCCAGTGTATATTTTAACCTCCAACACATCTCAATTATGATGGATGCATTTCAAGTGCCCAAGAGCCACATGTGGCCAGTGGCCAGTGGCTACTGTTTTGAACAGCACAGTCTAGGGAGTAGAAAGAGATAATAAAGAAGTAAATAAACAGATCAGACCATGTTAGATAAGGATGTGATCTGTGAAGAGAATAAAATAAGATCATGGGGTTAAGAGTAACTGGATGGAAGTTATTTTAATAAAGTCTTTTTCAAGAATGTAGTATTGAGGTAAGATCTAATAAATTAGCAGGAACCTGCTATGCTAAAAGAAAATGGAAGAAGTCTCCAGGTCACAGATAGTGAGCAAAGTCCCTGTGGCAGGAATGAACTTGGAGCATTCCAGGAACAGAATGAAGGCCAGTGTGGCTGGAGTAGAGTGAGTCTGCGCATGTGTGTGCAGTGGGCAGGGCGTGGCAGTGGTGATAGGGGTCCAGGAAGGAGAGGTAAGTAGGCACCAGATCAGGGGCTTGTGGGCATTGCACAGACTTCAGAAATGGTGGCTTTATATACCTGTATCTATGTGAAATCACACTTGCTTCTGGTGAATACTACATTCGTTTTTTAAATATTTACATCCATTTGTTTAATAATTAACTATGGAATTTTGCTGAAGATTAATGCCTAGAATTTCCACATGAAGTTTTCAAATGTTATCCTTTTCTTTCTTGTTGAAAGTTGGAACATTGTTTTTTTGGTGTATCTCCTACTTTCCATGATTTTTCCAAGATTACCTGGAGTGACCCTGAGTCTACACCTGCAAGTTTCTCCAGCACTCAAGGATGTCACTACAATAGGTCAGGACAATAGCCACATTTTCATTGAGTAAAGTCTTTTTTTACTACAATGTAACATATCATCATTCCATTTCTCTTTTATTTTTAAATTTATTTTTCAATTACATTTGACATACAATATTATATTGGCTTTAGGTGTACAGCATAGTGATGAGATATTTTTATAGCTTACAAAATCCTCATTCCAATACATCTGGTTCCCATCTGACACCATATATAGTTATTACAATGTCCTTGATTGTATGCCCTAGGCTGTGCTTCACATCCCTGTGACCATCCTGTAATTATGAATTTTCACTTCTTGATTTCTTTCTCTTTTTCATCCATCCCTCCTCCCCTCCTCCCATCACTCCAACAAATCCAGCACCCATCTCATACCACACATAGTCACTGCAACATTATTGACTATATTCCCATGTTATATCTTACATTCCCATAACAACCAAACTGAACTTTCCCATTTCCCCCTTTATTTTACCCCTCCCTCAACCCTCCTCCCATCTGGCAACAAACAAAATGTTTCCTAGATCTATGAATCTGTGTCCTTTCTGTTAATTTTCTTCTTTGAATTTCACCTACATGCAAGGTCAACTTGCATCTGTCTTCCTTTGTTTGACACTCCACTCAATGCAGTAACCTCCATGTCTTTTGATTGGATTTTTAATCCATTTAAATTGAAGGTAACAGTTGCTATGTAGCTATTGCCATTTTATTATTCATAATTTTTGATGCTACCCCCTCAATCTTAAGGAAGTTACTCTAACATCCCTTGTAGTACTGGTTTGGTGGTGATAAACTCCTTTAGCTTTTCATAGTTTGAGAAGTTTTTTATCTGCCCTTCAATGTTGAATGATAGCCTTGATGGATACATTAATCTTGAGTGCAGATCCTTGGTTCTCATCACGTTGAACATATTTTCTGCCAGTCCTCTCTGGCCTGTAAAGTTTCTGTTGACAAATCTGCTGATAGTCATCTGGGTGCCCCTCTATAGATTATTACTTGCCTTTCTCTTGCTGCTTTTAATATTCTCTATTTGTCTTTAACTTTTGCCATTTTAATTATAATGTATCTTGGTGTGGGCCTGTTTGGGTTCATCTTGTTTGGGGCTCTCTGTGCTTACTGGGCTTGTATGTCTTTTTCCTTTGCCAGGTTAGGGAAATTTTCAGTTATTATTTCTTCAAATAAGTGCTTCATCATTTGCTGTCTCTCTTCTCCTTCTTGTACATCTATGATGCGGACATTGTTACATCTGATTTTGTCCCAGAGGAATTTTAGACTATCCTCGTTTTTTTGTATTCTTTTATCTTCTTGTTGCTCTGATTGGGTGCTCGCTGCTATCTTTCCTTCCAAATCCCGGATTCATACCCGAGCTTCATCTAGTCTGGTTACTCCTTATTTTCCATTCTTCATTTCAGTTATTGTTATCTTTATCTCTGCCAGGTCTTTATTTATGATTTCTGCATCCTTCTTTATGCTTGCTAATTCTCTATTGAAATTTTCACCAAGTGCCTTAAGCATTCTTATAATCATTGTTCTGAGCTCTGTCTCTGATAGGCTGCCTGTCTCCATCTCATATTCTGTATTTGTCTGCTTTTCTTTCATTTGAGCTATATTTCCTTGATTCCTTCTTCTGGCAGCCTTCTGTGGATATTCTGTTCTGTAAGCTGACACTCACCGCTGCAGTTTCTTCTGGGTCTCAATGCAAATGCTGGGCTGAGGTGCGAGAGCAGAGGTCTGGAAGGGCAGTGGGGGAGGGCAGTGGAGGGATTCGTGTCTTTGTTTCCTGCCTGGAGCTGCTAGCCATGCTTGCAGTGCAGTTCTGTATTCAGCTGCCCTGCAGCCTGTGCCCTGAGTGCTGGGATCGGTGGTTTTACATATTGACCTGTCAGGCAGGACTGCTCATGGCCAGAGAAGCACACTTGTAGCCTTTTCTTTCCTTTGCTTTCCTGGGTCAAACAGAGGGTGGGCTTCAACTTCTTCCTTCTCACTGCTCCCCTCATCTCAGAAGCAGAATGAATTAGGGCTGCAGTTTCTCACAGTATCTGGTCAGCACCTCCTGGGGGCTGAAGTGAGGTCTGGTTGCAGCATCTCACAGCCCCAGGCCCCGGGCCTCCTTTCTGTCTGTTCTGTGAACCAAGTGGTGTCCGGAGTGCTCACCTGCAGTGTTCGTCCTCCTCCCTCCTGTAACTGCAGGGTTCCAAACAGGGATTCCCCCTCCCCCATATCTGCATTCCTCTTTCAGTTTGCCCCTGTGCCCATCTGCAGGTACTTCGGTGTGATGGGTGGATCTCTTAGCTGTGTTTTGAGTTGTGTGAGGAATCCTTGGTTGACTTACAGTTGTTTTATTTGTTGTAAGGCCTAGAGGAGTTTTCTAGGAATGCTTCTCATGAGGGCATTTTTCTTTTTCTTTTTTGGAAGTCTCATCTTTCTTTTTATGGTATTTGTACTACTGTTTTAAGTTTGAAGGTATCACTTGAAGAGAAGACAGAAGTACATATCAACTGAACTAATTCTGCCTTCTACTGTTTGTTGAAATTGTAGCATTTCCTCTGCCTTTCTGTTTTGCTCTGAACACCAATTGTGGTTGATTCTTTTTTTTTTTTTTTTTTTTACACTAGTTTCAGCTTGTATCACGCACTGCTTTCTAAGTATTGCTGTTTACATGGCCTCTTTGTCTTTGTGTTTATGACAGTTGATGATGGTAATCACCTTCCTCCCAGATCCCCAAATATCAGGGCATTATTGACTCTTTGGTTTTCCTCATTCTAACATTAAGCCAGTTTTTACCTTAGTTGGGATTCTCAGTTGAGAGTTACAAAAATTCAGTTCAGTTGATTTATGCCAAAAGAAAATAGACTGGTTTTCATGGTTGGGAAGTTCAGTGATTTTAAGCACTGTCACATCTGAAGTCTCACAGATGTTAACAGGACTCCATCTCTGTCTTTTTGCTTTGTTTCCCCCATTTGTTTTCAATTGCAGAGGGCTCTCTAGCTTGGCCCTGCCAATGAGGGGTAGGGGGTTGGATGGGGAGTATTTTTTGATAGTGCCAGCAAAAATCAGTCCACAGTGGGATGTAGAGTTCACATTGGCCAAGTTTGGGGTTCGTGCCCACTCAAGTTGTTTGGCCTATGAATGGTAGATAAGTCTGGATCCCCAAGGGATGATCAATCAGACTGCTGTTATAAGAAAAAGAGATAATGGACTATAAGTAAATGCAAAATAACAAGTGATCCATGTAGTTACATGTCTTACTGCTTCTTCCTTTAGAGTGTCACTTGTATTTGTTCTCCCCATTTCCTCTGCTTCTACTTTAGCTGAGTAACATTAGATTTTTGCCCAGATTGTTGAACAAGGTTCTTAACTAGTCTTCCAGTTTCTGGTTTTTTCAGCACAGCCATATCACATAGTTCCACAGGAAACAATTTGTATGAAGTCTATACGAATACACTGTATAGCCTGACTCTCTCGGTGATGCCACTATAAGTAACCTTGTAAAATGTAGTTCTGAATGTGCCAGAATCTGCAAAGACCACCAGACCTGGAGGAAGTCAGAAAGATCATCATTTAGACTCTAAATGATGATCAGAGCAACAGAAAGATAGCTTATTTAAAAGATGGGAATGGAGGGGGTACCGGGGATAGCTCAGGAGTTTAAGCACCTGCCTTGTAACCATGAGGTCTGGGGATTGAATCCCCAGCCCTACCCACTTCTCTCTCTCTCTCACCTTCTATCAAACAATTAAATAAAAAATGTTTTCTAAAAAGGTTGGGATGTAGGAAACAAAACAATATAAGAAATGTTCAGTAACCACGAACAACTTGTCATATGGTAAGAAGAGAGAACCCCACAAATATCTATGATATACTCATACACTAGGACATAGGAGAGGGCTATATTAGGGGTCCTGTTTATATTTTATATGATAACTTGTGGCTGGAATGAGGAAGGATGGCATCATAATGGAGGTGCCACTTGACTTTGAATGATAGTTAGGGTTTAATTGGCTAGAGGAGTTGAGAAGGGAACACACCTGGCAATTTGAATGGCTGGAGCAAAGCCAAGGCAAGGTTAATAGGAGGTCAAGGAATGGTGAATTGCAGAGATTGGCTTTGTCCGGGGCAGAAGGGGACAGACTTTGAGACTAAGTTTAGGCTCAATTTTGGAGGGTGTTGAATGGCATTGGCTTTGGGGAATGATGGAGATATGTCAGGTGCTAAAAAAGAAATAAAACCCCAAGGATGAGCAGACACTTGTCTGGTGGTCTGTAGGGCTACTGCCCTTTACCAAGTTTTGCCATGTATAATGCATGTTTTTTTGCCCAAATTTGCAAGGGAAAAATAAGGGTGTGCATTATACATAAGTAGTGCTAATTCCATATCTATATAAATGTTTTAATTCTTTTATTGATGCTTATGAGTTAAAAGTATAATTCTAAAAGTCAATAACAATATTCATATGCAAAATAATACTCTGGAATATGAGAATCATCTTGGCGTGGGCCCCAACTCATGCAGGGTCACACTGTGCATCATCCTCCCCTGCTGCCACTCTTACCAGCTCTTGGCTTCCAACCCACTGGGGCTGTGTTTCAGCCCACGTTCCCAGGCTCCCAGCTCACTCCCTTTTCTGCCAGGCTCTGGGTCGCAATTGTCCTGTCTGTCCCTTTCCCTTCTCTCCTCTTCGCCTCCCTTTCTTTGACCTTGTATCTGTTCTTGTGTTTTGTAATTATTTGTTACATAAAATTTATTGTACCATCATATGTTAAAAAAATAAATGCTGCCATTTCTCTATTATAGTACTAAAAACAAACAAATGAACAAAAACAAAAACCAAGTACCTAAATATAAACAAATACAATTTTAAATTAAAAATTAAAATGAAAGATTTTTGCCCTGAAAGTTTGGGCCACAAATGTGGGAGCACATTATACCTGACAGAATACGGTATATGCTGTTAAGAGTGAGGAGAGAATAAGTAGCCTGTGCTCCTGGGCCCACGTGGGGAATCCCCTTTCTGACTGCTCCGCCCCTGGCATTCCCCTGCCCTCTGCGTGGGAGGGCACGGACCTATATGTTAGCAACTCAGACTCAAGCTCTAGAACAGATGTTAGCCCACGGGTCCCAGAGCCAATTGAATCCTTCTTCCTGGCCCCTTATTTGTACCCAGACGGGCTGTGCTCACTTGGGACTTTCTGGTGCAAATGAGGGAGACCCAAGCAGCCTACGCAAGGTCCTGGCATGGCAGTGGAGAAAGTGGCAAGGGATATAAGGGGGGCCCTATTTGTATGCTCAGTGGGTGGTATAATTCCTTGTTTGTGAACATGGAAAGGAGCCCACGCTGGTATTTCCTGCTTACTTCTTCCTCTTTCCCTTCTACCCTGGGACTGGGAGTGGGGATACACTTCTTGCCAGGAGCATTCCTTTCTTGTCAACTGGCTGCGTCTTTTTCTTCCCTTCTCAACAGAGGTATGGGGTTGTTGGCTGAATTTCTGATAGCTTCTGGAAAGCCTTCAATGCTCAGCTGGCAGAGGCTGGCTTCAGAGTGACTTGTGTAACATGACACAATGTGTGTGTCAGGACTTGCCCCCAAGGTGTCCCTGGAGACATACTTCAGCAAGACAACCCCTACTGTCCCCTTAGGGGTCTCTAGAATGGGAAAACAAGGGGTGGTGGCGTTCTAATACATGTGCGTGAGGTGGGCTGTGAGCCAATCTTTCCAATCCCCAGGACACCCGGCCATTAGGATGAGGCCGCAGACGACTCTTCTTTGATGCAGACTAGTCCAGAAAGGGTTAGCATTGAATAGACGCCCAGAAGTCCTGTGGTGAGAATTCATTTCTGTAAGATTGTTCCCACCTCCCAGTCTGCTTTGCAACAAAAGCTTGCTCCTGTTTGTTCTCTTTATGTCCTATTAATGGTGGTGAGATCGGGAACAGACCTTACTAAAACACATGCAGATGCGTCTGCTTCAGCCCATTAGAAAAACAGATCAATTCATTGGTTGGAAATATTTCTGGGCTTCGGTTGCAATGTTCTAGAAAAACTTCACTGAGCTTCAGGAAGGAAGCCCATCACTGTCCCTCTGTAAGAAAGAAATCTGTTCTTGTGGGTTAAGAGAACATGTGTTGGTCAGACAGACAGACTGAGACAAAAATGCCAGCTCACCCACTTGCCTGGGACATCGTCAGAGGATGTCTGCACATCTGTTAGATCTGATACAAGCAATGCCCCCCTCACATGATGGGAGCCGGATTACACAGATGCTGAGAGTAAAGGGCTTTGGACAGTGTTGGTGCTTAGTGAGTGCTCAGCAAGTAGTAGCTGCAGTTTTTAGCACAGCAGTGGCTTTGCCTTTATTGTTTGGTACTGATGAACCAAAAAGGGGGGCAGGGCTCCAGATTCAACCCAAACATTCCAGGCAGCTGTTACAAAGAACACTCATATAAGGGCTACTGTAACATGATATTCACTTGAAGATGCAGCTGGGACATCCCCAAATGCCATCGCCTGCCCGCTCACATCTGGCACACTGGCCTGCAGAGACTGGCATCTCTATCACTTTCAGAGTGATCTCAGCAGGGTGTTTGTGATTCAGGGATCCAAAGCTTGTTAATTTTACATGCATACCACATTAACACACTTTTTAAATGTTCTCATTAGTTTTTCTGCTGATGTCCAGCTATGAAATTATTGCTTTGACTAAAGGGCCCCTGGGGACATGGGATCTCATTATTTATAGGGGTAACCCACTGCCCCCTCCCCCCCAAATACAACCATAAATCTAGAACAGCTGCCATTTGGGCTTACTCTGTGGTTCAACTATTAGATCGGAGAAGTGTTAAGTCAGAAATCATGACTTTGATGTTCAGATGGGATAAAAAAGCACGTAGAGCAACTCAATTGCAAAATGCAGAAATAGAGCTGGGCTTGTAGGTAAAAAGAATCAGGTGCTGTGGTGGACCACAGAGCAGCCAGTAGAGCAACAAACTTTAAGTGACTGACACTGACTATGGTAAGTGTGTGGGTGTCTGCCGTTATGCTCAGCCCAGTTAACCCCCCCAAAAGCAAAAGTATAATGAATACATATTACAAAGTAGGAACTCAGTACATCTCATAGAATTTCAAAGGACATTTTATTTAAGGATAGCCCTGGGATATAGCTTTACAATAAACTTTATAGCAACAAGTGCCAGAACGTTCTTAAAGACAAAAAAAAAAGGGAAAGCCGGGATGGCTCAGCAGGTTAAGTGCTCGCTTTGAAGCCCCAAGGACAGAGGATCGAATTCCGGCTCCGGCCCAGGTGGACCCACATGCTGAACTGGGGTGTGCTTCCCGAATGTGGTGAGGCCCCCAGCTTAGTTTAAAAAAAATACATAAATATATATATATATATATATATACATACATACATACACTAGATATACATTATCATATTATTTTCAGGGATATAATATAGTGATTTGACATTTATTTATCTTATGATGTGATCACCATTCTTAGTCTAGTAGCCATCTGTCACCATTCAAAGTTAGCACAACTTGTCACATACATTTCCCTTCATTTTTTTCACACACCCCCCCCTCCCCCGCTCTCCTCTGGCAACTATAAGTTTTATCTCTGTTTCAGAACCTGTTTTTGTTTTTTTTGTTCATTGTTTTGTTTTGTTTTTTAGATTTTACATATAAGTGAAATCATGGTATTTGTCTTTCTCACTCTTACTTATTCCACTTAGCATAATACCATCTAGGTCCTTCCATGTTGTTGCAAATGGCCAAATTTCATTCTTTTTATTGCCAAGTTAGTAATATTCCATATTGTGTGTAAATCTCACATCTTATTTATCTGTTTAATTATTGATTGATTGATTGATTTTTATTGTTTTTGACAGAGAGAGAGACAGAGATACAGAGACAGATATAGAGAGAAGGGGGAGGACCCAGAGCAGTCTCCATAGTTGCACATCATTGGTTTTTTCACATAGTTTCATTTCACAGGTGGGTCCAGGGCTGCACAGGGCAGGAACTGGGCTGGGGTCTCACCCTGGTGAGAACCGAACTGGGGGTACTTTCCAGTTTAGCATATGGGTCCCCACGGGCTGGGGCCGGGATTTGATTCTTGGTCCCCGGAGCTGCAAAGTGAGTGCTTAACCCACTGAGCCATCCTGGCTTCCCCTGTTTTACTATTGATGGACACCTGGGTTGCTTCCATATCTTGGCTATTGTAAATAATGCTTCAATGAACATAGGAATGCTCAAATCTTTTTAAATTAGTAGTTTTATTTTCTTCAGATAAATACCAAGAAGTGGAATTGCTGTATTGTATGATAGATTTATTTTTAGTTTTAGAAAAATTTCCACACTGTATTCCCTAGTGGTTGCACCTACCTACACACACTCCCACCAACAGCATATGAATGTTTCCTTGTCTTTACATCCTCACCAACACTTGTTATTTCTTGACTTTTTGATTATAGTAATTCTGACAGGCCTAAGGTGATATTTCATTATAGTTTTAATTTGCATTTCTCTGATGATTGGTGATGTTGAACATCTTTTCATATGTCTATTGGCCATATGTATGTCCTCTTTGGAGAAATGTCTATTCATGTCCTCTGCCCTTATTTTGACCAGATTCTGTGTGTGTGTGTGTGTTTGTAAATTGTATGAGTTTCTCATATATTTTGGATATTAATCACTTATCAGATATATCATTTGCAAATATATTCTTTCATTCAGTGAGTTGTTTTCTTATTTTGTTAATGGTTTCATCCACTGTGCAGAAGTTTTGTATCTTGATGTAATCCCATTTGTTTATTTTTTATTTTGTTTCTCTTAATCAAGGGGATATATCCAAAAAGATATTGCTAAGATTGATATAAAAATGTTTACTACCTATGTATTTTTCTAGGAGTTTTATGACTTTAGGTCTTACAGTAAGTCATTAATTCAGTTTATTTTTGCCTATGGTGTAAGAGAGTAGTCCACTTTTATTGTTTATTATGTATTTGTACAGGTTTGCCAACACTATTTATTGAACAGTCTGTCATTTCCCCATTAAGTATTCTTGCCTACTTTGTCATAGACTAAGTGATCATATAATTGAGAGTTTATTTTGGGGCTTTCTATTCTGTTTCATCAGTCTATGTGTCTGTTTTTGGGCCATTACAATGCTATTTTGATTATTATTGCTTTGTAGTATATTTTGAAATCAGGGAGCATGACACCTTTAACTTTGTTCTTTGCCCTCAAGATTGCTTTGGCTTTTCATGATCTTTTGTGGTTCCATATAATTTTAAAGAAAAATGTCATTGATATTTTGTAGTTAGGAGAAGAATGTCATTGGTAGTTGATGGGAATGGCATTGAATCTGTAGATTGCTTTGGGTAGTATGGTAATCCTTCAAAACCACGAGCAGAGTATATCCATTCATTTGTTTGTATTTTCAGTTTCTTTCTTCAATATCTTATAGTTTTCAGAGTACAGGTCTTTCACTTCCTTGGTTAAATTAATTTCTAAATAAAATTAATATTGAGAAATCATTTGCCTTGTTCTAAACAAATAAAAAATTAGCAGAAAGATAGATGAAGAAAGCGATCCCAATTACAATTGCACCCATAAATAAATAACAACCCAGGAATAGATTTAACCAAGGAAGCGAAAGACCTGTGTTCAGAAAATTATAAGACATTGAAGAAATAAACGAATAAGACACATATAAATGGAAACATATACCATGCTCATGGATAGGAAGAATTAACATTGTTAAAATGCCCATACTACTTTAAGAAACCTATAGATTCAATGCAACCCCTATCAAAATACCAATGGCATTTTTCACAGAACTACAACAAATAATCCAAAAATGTATATGGAATCACTACATATCCTAAATAACCAAATCAATCTTGAGAAAGAAGAACAAAGTTGGAGATATGAAGTTACCTAATGTCAAATTATACTACAAAGCTATAGTAATCAAAACAGCATGGTACTGGAATAAAAATAGACATATAGGTCAATAGAACAAAACAGAGAGCCCAGAAATAAATTCATATCTATAAGGTCACTTAATCTATGACACAGGAAGCAAGAATTTACATTGGGGTAAAGACTGTCTATTCAATAAGTGATTCTGGAAAAACTGCATAGATACATGGGGAAAAAAACAAAAAACAAAACTGGATCAACTCCTTACACCATATAACAAGAATAAACTCAAAATGGATTAAAGACTTAAATGTAAAAGCCCCAAACCATACAACTCCTAGAAGAAAATAAAGAAAATAAACTCTCAGACATCACCCTTAGTAATATTTTTACTGATATATCTTCTCAGGCAAGAGAAACAAAAGAAAAAAATAAACAAATGAGACTACATCAAACTAAAAATTTATTTTACAGCAAAGGAAACCATCAACAAAACAAAAAGACATCCTACTGAATGGGAAAAGTTATTTGTCAATGATAAATCTGATAAAGGCTAAATATCCAAATTTTATTAAAACAATCATTCACTCAACACCAAAAAGACAAACAATCTAATTTAAAAATAGGCAGAGGACCCAAATAGACATTTCTTTAAAGAAGACATACAGATGATCAACAGACATATGAAAAGTTAGTCAACATCACTATCATCAGAGAAATGAATATTAAAACCACAGTGAGATATCACCTCACAGCTGTCAGAATTGCCATCACCAAAAAATTAGCAAAACAACAAATGCTGACAAGGTTGTGAAGAAAAGAGAACCCTTGTGCATTGTTGGTGGGACTGCAAATTAGTACAGCCACTATGGAAAATAGAATGGAGAGTTTTAAAAAATTAAAAATAGAACTACCTCATGACCTAGCAATCCCACTTTTGGGTATTTATCCAAAAACATTTGAAAGGATATATGCATCCTTATGTCCATTGCAACATTATTTGTGCTAGCCGAGATATGGGTACAACCTAAGTTGATAAACAACTAGATAAAAGTGGTAATATATGCAT
Organism: Craseonycteris thonglongyai; assembly: GCA_004027555.1. Taxonomy (NCBI): domain Eukaryota; kingdom Metazoa; phylum Chordata; class Mammalia; order Chiroptera; family Craseonycteridae; genus Craseonycteris; species Craseonycteris thonglongyai. The sequence continues at coordinate 3,965 of PVKE010027369.1, read as the reverse complement.
TGGAATATTGCACAACCACAAAAAAAAAAAAGAAAAAAGAAAAAAAAGAATATAATCTAGCCATTGCAACAAGACAGATGGACCTAGAGGATGTTATGTTAACTGAAATGTCAGAAAGAGAAAGACAGACACCATATTATTTCACTTACATGTGGAATCTAAAAAACAAACAAACAAAAAATGAAACAATAGAAAGAAACTCATAGATACAGAAAACAAACAGGTATTTGCTAGGTGGAAGTGGGGTTAGGGGCCTGGGTGGAAAAAGTTGAAGAGATTAAAAAGTAAAAATTGGCATTTACAGAGTGTTCATGGGGGTGTAAATTACAGCATGGGGAATATAGTCATTAATGTTGTAATAACTATGTATGGTGCCAGGTAGATACTAGATTTACTGGGGGGCAATCACTTGGTAAGTTATATGACTATATTGCTACTTTCCTGGAAAGAGTTTACATTCTAACAATGACTTAGGAGAGGTTCCATGTCCTCTCACACTTAATTTGGGTGATAATCGGACTTTGGTGAGTAGGGTCCTATTTGAAAACCATACTGAATGAACCATTGTGCTTCTCACTGTGGAAGGACTCATCATGAGGGCAAGTTGGCCCTGAGACAATACCAGGGAGATCTGCGGATTTCCTCCTCAGGTCAATAGTTATGACCTGTCACTATTCTGCCTTAACCTGGCCCTTAGTATGTATCCTCAAGAACCCTGGCACTTCTCCTTATGTAATGTTTGCCCTACTGGTAATTCCTCATTTATCATTCATCCTCCCTGTTGGACTCTACGCTCCATGAGACCATAGCTCTTCCATCACATCAAGGCCCAGCACAGAGCCTGGTACCCATTGGGCACTCAGTGCATATTTGTGAAAAAACTGCAACCAGAAACATGCCTAAATTAGATTTGAGCTGAATCATCCTCTTGTGGCTAGCCATCTGTATTAAAAAATGAAAAAAGTATTTCTTATATACGATTAAACAGAAGAACAAGTTAAAGAATATTGTGTATTTTACAATCCCAGTTTTGCAAGAGAGAGGGAACAAGACAGAGAAAGAAGTAGGAAGAGACAGTAAGAGACTGAGAGACCATCAGAGCTGGGGAGAGCCAGAGAAAGACTTAACCTTGAAATATTCATAGTGGTCATCCCAGAGTGATATACCATATTTTCCGGCGTATAAGACGACCGGGCGTATAAGACGACACCCTAATTTTACAGTTAAAACATAGGTTTAGGCCTATATTCGCTGTATAAGACTACAGCCTCGGAAGTGGGGGGTAGTCTTATATAGCGAATATAGGCCTAAACCTATGTTTTAACTGTAAAATTAGGGGGTCGTCTTATATGCCCGGTCATCTTATATGCCGGAAAATATGGTGTGTGTATATATATATATATATATATTTTTTTTTTTTTCTTCTTTGAGTTTGTATTATTCAAAAGTTTTATCAGGTACATGAATTGAAAACATTTTTTTTTTAATTAAAATTATTATCAGATCTCAAATACTTTGAAAACTGCATGGTATTATGATGACTTGGCAAATTTCACCTTATTTACCGAGTCCCAGCTGGAGCCACCTTATTTATGGGCGCTACTTCCTTCCCCAGTCTGTAATTCTTCTCTTAACTTGAAGAACCACGGTGGAGAGGAGAAAGAAAATTCACAAAGCTCCTCGCAATCTAGAGGCTGATTTTCTCCAAGCCAGAGAATCTTTTTGGGGATGTGAGAAATGATCTTACTGAGTAAAGAGGTGTACTAAGGTGAGCTTTTCCCAGAGTTGGCTGAAAAGATCAAGTGATTTCCTTGACTGAGAAGTTACCATTGGATGATGAACAGAATTTCCTCACAGCTTTTAAAGGCTTCAATTCTTATTCCCCCAAGTGCTGGCCTTGTTGCCTCTCTCCTGTCCTGGGAACAGCAGTTAAGTGACTGCAGTCCCCAGGGAGCAATGGCAGAGTTGCAGTTTAAATGGTGAGACTGGGTAACTAAGAGGAAGTATTGGGGTGGCGGGGGAGGTGCAGGGGTCAGGAAGAAGTATTCAAAAAGGGAAAAACCACAACTTCTGCCCCTAAAGGGCTTAGAATCTGTCTCATACTTTCTATTACTGCTTGAACCTCACCCCATCTAATGATTGTAGGATTCCATGGCTATAAGTATAGTCTCTGGAAATACATAATCCTGGAATATTCTGAAATCATATCAAAGAATATGTATAATTCTTTTCATCAGACATGAATTAGAACATGTGTTTATCTTTTTTCCTTAATTTGCAGGCATTTGTGAATTAAAAACTCTTTGCTTACAAATGCAGTGACTATCTGGTCATGTTCACATACTACTTCTGCTCCTGGTATATAATGTCTTATATACTTGGTCCATCATTATATGTGGTTTTGGATTGCAGTTCATCTCACAAATCACTGTAATCCACCTGAGACGCCCTTTTGTGCTGAAGTGTGGCATGTATTCATCCACTCGTTCATTTATTCTATGGGTTGGGTAAAGAGTGAGCTTCTGTAACAAAAAACGTAGTCTCTTTCTTTCTTACAGACACTCTCAACATTAGTGGCCTAGGCTGGTGGATGAGCAGGGGCTCTGTCCCATGAGTTCCTCTGGGGGACCAGCTTGCTGAGTCTTGTTGGCCTGCCATCTATGGAGTGATGTCATTGCATTGTCAAAGGAGACCCATAACATGCCTGTTTTTGAGCTTGTGGGGAAGTGAGAGAGAGAGGAATTCCAGGGCAAACACTTATATATATATTTTTTAATTCATATCTTTAGTTTTTAAGGATAATTTTAAGTTCACAGCAAAATTGAGCAGAGAGTACAGAAGATTCCCATGTACCCCCTGTCCCCACACATTCATAACTTCCCCACTATCAACACCCTGCACCAGAGGGTACATTTGTTACAGTCCATGAACCCTGAACGTATCATTATCATTCAAACTCCATAGTTCGCATTGCAGTGCTCTCTTGGTGTTGCACATTCTATAGATTTGGACAAATGTATACTGACACGTATTCACCATTGCAGTATTGTATATAATAATTGCATAATTGCACTGACCTAACAATTCTCTGTGCTGTGCCTTTTTATCCCTTACCCTAACTCCTGGAAACCACTGATCATTTTGCTATCTTTCTAGTTGAGACTTTTCCAGAATGCCAAATAGTTGGACTCCATAGCATGCAGCCTCTGTGCACTTTTCAGCATGTAGCCTTTTTAGATAGACTTTTTTTTCCTCCTCATTTACTATTCATTTAGGTTTCCTTTGTGTTTTTTCATGGCTTGGTAGCTCATTTGTTTTTAGCGGTCAGTAATATTCTGTTGTCTGGATGTTTATCTATCTACTCAACCAGTGAAGGATAATTGGAATGCTTTCAAGTTTGGCAATTAAAAATAAAACTGCTATAAACATCCGTGTGCATGTTTTGTGCAGACATATAGTTTTTTTCTATTTTATTTTTTCAAAAAGCTAGCTCTTAATTTCATCAATCTTTTCTCTTCTCCTTTTAGTTTCTATTTTATTTATTTTCACTCTGCTTTTATCATTGCATTTCTTCTACTAATTTGGGGCCATTTGTTTCTTCTTTTTCTAGATCCTTGAGGTGTAAAATTAGTTTGTTTGAGATCTTTCTTTTTTTATTATTATATTTTATTGTTAAATTTAATGGGGTGACATTGGTTGGTAACAATTAAGTAGTTTCCAGATGTACAAGTCCACATCACATCACCCATGCATTGCATTATGTGCCCACCTCCCAGAATCAGGTCCCCCTACACCACCATATATCTGGTGCCCACTCCCACCTCCCCACACAACTCTCCCTCCCCTGTCCTCCCCCTTCTCCAGGTAACCACCAAACTATTCAGTGTGTCCATAATGCTGGTGCCCTCTCCCACCTCCCCTCCCTTTCTCCCTCCCCCCTCCTCCCCTTCCCTCAGGCAATCACC